>JBBPFP011007484.1:0-26347 GCA_037974795.1 Kaempferia galanga | reverse complement strand
TACCTCTTCTAATTTTAAGACGGATTGACACCTTTTGCCACATTGGTTGCATAGTGATTTGATCAAATGATTGCATGGCCTCCCTAGCCGCTCGTCCGGGGATCACAAAATTTTTTATATTTTTTAAATAAAAAATATATTTTAAAAAATTTTAAAATATAGATATGCCTGGTGTCTTAGAGCAGCTCCAATCAGAACCCTTTTACATCAAAATGGTGTAAAAGGGACACTAATTTTCCTTCAATGGTTTTTTTTTTTTTTTTGCATCATTTTTGTGTAAATGAAGTGCAGTACCATCTTGGAGCACTATTCTTTTCTTTTTTTAATATGTTATCTACTTTTATAATATATTATAATATTAAATTTATAATTAATATATTCTTAATATTATAAATTAATATTATTTAATTTAATTTATTATGTAAATTTTATATATTATAAAGTTATATTAATTATTACCAGTAATATTTATAATATTTATTATATTATTAAATATTATAAATATTTTAAAATTTATAATATTGATTATGTACTATTAAATTATTATTATTATTATGTATTATAAAAGTATTAATTTTAATAATAATAATTATTATCATAATAAAAAATTTAACAAATTAATATGTATGTTGAATAATAAATTATAAGATGTTTTAAAAATATTTTAAGAAATATTTTTTAATAGTGTATATTGGTTGGAGTTGAAAAATTATTTAGCACTAAAATGATATTAAATTAATAAAATATATTAAAATGGATTTTACGCTCGGAGTGAATCTACATGCCATGGCGACTGACACGCGCGTACGGCCCTTTAAACTTCACGCTGGCACGAGGATCCAGGAATCTCTTGCTTTAATTTAAACCCATAATTTGATATAAATTTGTCGGCCCAATTCGCAACTAGTGAATTCAGTGGAAGCCCATCATGAATTTCACAGCCCACTGTTATGAAATTGGGCCGAATCAAGGGGGCATTGCAGCCCGCGATACGGGTCGGTTGGACCGAAGTTTCTACGACCTTCTCTCCCGATCGATCTCCGGCTCTATCGTCAAACGCGCCGTCGGAAACCAATGCACTCCGGCCGTTTCCCTCCCTTCTCCCTGCCGACTGCAGCCGCACGTGGCGGAAGAAAAGCTCTGGTCGTCATGTCGTCCACCTCCACGCCCAGCAACCGTCGGGCGGCGAGCGAGGAGGCAGAGACGGACTCCTCCTCCTTGTCTTCTTCCTTCGCCACCGCCGCTGTGTACTACCATAACCGGACGAAGCACTCGCTGACGGAGGGGTACGCCCGAGGCCCGCGCGGCCTCGACTGGGCTAACCAGCCCAATCCCTTTCTCCGATTCCTCGGTTCCCCGGTCCTTCCCCTTCTCCACCTTCCCCCTCAGCCCGGCGACTCTCCTCTCTACCGTTCGCTCTTCTCCTCCTTCCCCCCGCCGCAGCCCTTCGCCTATGATTCCGTCTCTCGCCTCCTCTACGACTCTCTTTCCCTCTCCGCCTGGAAGTCCACCGGCCTCTCCACTTGGTCCCTCCGCGTCAATCCCTCCAGCGGCAACCTCCATCCCACCGAATCCCACCTTCTCTCCCCTCCGATTCCCTTTCCAGAGAGTCAAAAAGGTGCCTCATTCCCTTTTTCCTCCTCCCCTTTCCTCGCCCACTACTCCCCCAAAGACCACTCCCTCCAGCTCCGCGCCTCCGTAGAGCTGCCGGGCCTCCCATTGGACGGCCGCTTCCTCATCCTCGCCTTCTCCTCCATCATCTGGCGGGAGGCTTGGAAGTATGGCGAACGCGCGTTCCGCTACTGCAACCACGACGTCGGACATGCCCTCGCGGCCGCCGCTATCTCCGCCGCCTCCCTCGGTTGGGACGCTCGCCTCCTCGATGGCCTCGGCCACGACGACCTCGGCCGCTTCCTCGGCCTCGACCGCTCCGATTCCCTGCCGCCCGACCCACTCCCCGACTGCCCCACCCGCGGCCGTCTCCCCTGGGTCGAGGCGCAGCACCCCGACTGTGCCCTCTTGATATTTCCCTTCGCTGAGACGCCGCCTTCTGTCGATTACGCTGCGCTGGCGTCGGCTTTCTCCCGTTTCCCATCGCTCTCTTGGCTCGGGAAACCTAATTCTCTCAGCAAGGATCACGTTTGCTGGGACGTGATCTACAAGACGGCCGAGGCCGTCAAGAAACCGCCGACGTACGCTGCAGGATTCTGCGTGAACCCATTTCATAAGAGTGCTCTCATATCGCCGGACATCTACAAGGATCTTACCGTACGAGAGGTGGTGAGGAGGCGGCGCAGTGCCGTCGATATGGACGGCGTTCATGTGATGGAGAGGGGCACCTTCTATCAAATCCTGCTGCACTGCCTCCCTTCGGGAGCATTGGAGCCGGGGGAGAAGCAAGGCAAGCAATTGGCACTTCCATTCAGAGTCCTCACCTGGGATGCAGAGGTCCATGCAGCTCTGTTTGTTCACCGGGTACGGGACTTGCCAAAGGGATTGTACTTCTTGGTGCGGAATGAGGAGCATCTTCATCGTCTCAAGAAGGCAATGAGGTCGGAGTTTGAATGGGACAAGCCAGAGGGTTGCCCTGCGATGCTTCCGCTGTACCGGCTGGCACGGGGAGATTGCCGAGAGCTTTCCAAACAGCTCTCTTGCCATCAGGTATGGTTTTATTTCATAATTTATACTCTCTGTTTGCAGTTGCTAAGGTTACGCCCAATTAGGCGATGTGAAAGTATAACAAATATCCCCATCGAACAAAGAAGAGTTTAACAATCGTAAAAGGATCCATATACCTAAACCCACCTAATGGGATAAGAGTTGATTGCAGTTGTTATTGTTTGCATTCGCTAAGGTTGGGAATCAAATTGTATTGTGATACCACCAATACAAGGCCACTGTAAAGGTGATTTCTTTGTTCTTCATGTATCATACAAAGTTGTGTTATTGGAAAGTGCTGTTCTACCTGGAGAAATTGCAAGAGAAATACTTGGTTATTTAATCTATGTTTTTTTTTAATCTAGCAAATTGAGCAGATCGATTTATCTGGGTTTTGTTAGTGTAGGACATTGCCTCAGATGGGTGTTTTAGTCTTGGCATGGTTGCTCGTTTCGAGCCAATTTTGCATGAAAAAGGTGCATGGATGTATCCTCGTCTGTTCTGGGAGACTGGAGTTCTGGGTCAAGTATTGTACCTCGAGGCACATGCAGTTGGTATATCGGCTACTGGAATTGGTTGCTACTTTGACGACGGAGGTATGTTCTTGTTATATTTCTATACCTGAAGTGTTTTGTATTCCATGGCATTTAGCTGTCTCTCCAATCTATTTGAATTTAGTTCGTGGATTATCGAAGATATCACAATAATGGTTAGTGACTACAGAATTAGATACTGAAACCAATTTAATTTAGTTCTAGAAAAATCATTATGGTTAGTTTTAAACAAGTAATGAGGTGCCTTAATCACTCTTCAACTAAAGTTATAATTCTCGATGAAATTTTGGTGAATATTTAGAACTCTAGAAATATATTTTGAGATACTCGAGTCATGTTTATGCTATCACTCACTAAAATTACCTGGGATCTTGCATTTTGCAGTTCATGAGGTTCTTGGACTTGAAGGCTTGGAGTTTCAAAGCCTTTACCACTTCACCATCGGCAAGCCAGTGGTCGATAAGCGAATTATGAGTCTCCCTGCGTATCCTGGCCCTGGAATAGATGCATAGACATATTTCAAAGCTCATGTAGCAAAACCTGGAGCACTTGGCGTGAGAACTTCTAGTGAGCCCATAGATTGATCTTGTATAGTAACAGAGGTGTAATGTTGAACAAAGGATCATAAGTTTTTGTTTTTCTTTACCATTACAAATTATGAAAAAAAAAAAGATTCAGATGATTGACCTTCAAGTGCTGAGTTTGATAAATGTAGAAAAATAACAACAAAATTCTTTACAAGCAAATACAAGTATAGGTAATTAGAACAAGTCTGCCTGAAGCAGCAGAATTGGCATTGTCACTTCATTTGGCAGTCTATTTGCACATCAATGTGATTATGAAAATGAGACCGTTCTCAAACTGCTGATGTTAGACGGAGACAATCTGGTGGAAGATGAACCTTTGATGGAGACCTTGAGTTGACTCGGTAGGAACATTAGGGAAGCATCGTTAAACAGGTTCTCCAGACGAACCTTCTGTTTCTGAGGATTCTGGAAACACATTGGACAAATGTGAGATTGCCAGTAGTAATTTTTTCTGAAGTAAAATAATCACATTACCTGTCTGTAAAAAGAATGAACTATTAATTGAAAGAGAAGAAGAAGATTTAGGCTTGGTTTAAGGAACGAATAGCAAAGATATGATTTCACTTTCCGATTAATTTTCTTGTTCTAAATACTGCATTATTTTCCCTACATTATGTTCCTAAGGATTAATTGCCCCCATGAAATCTAATTCTTGAACATTTTGATCTAAGTAAAGGAATTGCTAAGGTACAATATATAAACTCATATTGTCTGACAGACGCTAGCATGTAGGAAAAAGATAGTCTCTATCATTTACCATTATCTTCTAGGTTAAAATACTAGATAAATTAGACAGCTAATTAAAAGATAGTCTCTATCATTTACCATTATCTTCTAGGTTAAAATACTTCGATAAATTAGATAGCTAATTAAACAATTGCCTATGAAGCAAAAGGAGACGTCCAATTGATCGAGTGTATCATTCCTACACTAGCAATTTTATAATGTAATATCACAAAACAAATTCAACGATTTTTGGGTCTAATTTTATCACAAAACTAGTTAAACTTGAAATAGGTACTACCTCCTAATATATATAACGGGACATAGATATTAAAAGCATGGGCACTGTAAGACCATTGTTTCTAAGAATACAAGTGACATTTTTTATTAAAAAAACCGATATGTTCAAGAGAGAAGCGAAATACCAAAAAGTGACTTCACACTTGGCTTCTTAGATTTGCTCTTCTTCTTTAACTCAGCTGAAAAAAGAAAGACTGATTAGTCAACACAATAGTCTCTTCTGAAAATTCAAAGAAATAAATACATACTCTTCTACAAGACTACGATTATATAATAAGTAAAGGAATATATCTCAAAGAAGTAACTAGAATATAACAGTTTCATAAATAACTTTCACAATTCATAAATGGAAAAAAAAAAGCCAAAACCAGGAAGTGAAACTAACTCATATAAATATTATAAAATTTTTACCAAAGAGCATATTTGAGTAGCGTGGCAATACAGATGGTGACTCACACACTTAAAAACAAGATTTTTAATATTGCTCGTTACCATCTATTTTGACAACTTGTTTGCCAATTAATACCAAAATAAGAAATCAAACACCTACTGCTCCAGTTCATGTCATTGATCGTGTAAACTGCATTAATATACTCATGGGTACTCAGAAAAACTAATCCCATTTCTATCCCTCCAAGTGAAAAGGGAGATGCATGAAAGAAACCTTTTTGTTGCTACAAAAAAGTATTATTTTGAAATTTCAACAGGATCTGTTCTATTTCACAAGGGACTCCTAATAACATTTTTTATAATTATGGTAGGAAATGTGCCATGTTGTGTCCAGATGTGGGTTTGATAGTTACATCGTTCAAAATCTTGAGTCGTAACAAACAACAATTTTGGTACTAGACCGGCATGGCAACATATGACATCAATGGCAAAACAGAGATTGAAGGAGGAAGGAAATGCAACTATATAGATAAGAGAGGACAACTATAGCATTTCATGCCCAACTTTTTGTCCCATCTGAAATGATACAGTTTTGATATTATATTGTGCACACAAGTTATAAAAAAAAGAAACATTATTTAAATTCTTCTTAACATGTGTCGTGGTATATCAAGAGTATCAAGTTTCAGCAACAACACGATATTCATCAACATGATCAGCATTCGATGAAAAAGAAATTATCATGTTGATTAGCATCAACTTTCAATAATTTACTGGAATAATACACGTTTCAAACCATGTTTATTCCGTGAAATTCAATAAAAATGAAAATCCAAATTCCTGATCATTAACTAAATTCAGTATGATCATTAACTCTTCTGTTGTGGAAAAAAAGCCTAAATTCTGTAAAAAAAAAAAAACTATAAATATAAACATCACCTATTCCAGGCACTTCATGATCATTAACTATTTCAAAGTTCTTATATGTGTATCCCATGAAATTCAGATCCTTGGACGAAAGCATCTGTAGAGGTTCAAACACAAAGCCATTAAAAGAATACTGACATTATATTAAAAAAAAAGTAGAGTTGTCATACTATGCTCACAAATTTACAACTGCAATAAAAATGATTTTGAGTTTTAATGCACTGCATAAAATTTTTGATATATTGGTCATGCTATAAATTACAGTTGATCACAATCAGATATCGTACTTGTCAATTAAGGGACATTAGGCCATTACCTAGACTTAAGCTACAAAAATGAACAAGATAAGAGAAGGGCGATATAATGTACAGAGACATTTACATTCTGATGTTGCAATTTTGAAGCTTGTATATATATCTTCATATGGTTTGCAGTTACACTCTTTGCCCATGGTGGCTAGCAATTTAAGATAAAGTCATAAAATATGTAGCATTTAACAATGCTGACCTTTGAATTGTGAAAAACACAATTCATATTAGTTTTGTACTCAATTGTTTGGGCAATAACTCTGCTAGCTCATAAATTAGCAACCATTTCACATGCCAATATCATGGTCAAACTTTTCTAGGCCATAGCTAGCAGTAGAGCCGTTTTAGGAATACAATTGATTGGTGAAAATAGCCTCAACCCATGTGCACTGGTAATAGTTTAACTCTTCTAAAAACCATAACTTGTCTCATATGAAGAATTACATACTTTTCTTTAGAATGCTTCAAGTTCATCCAAATTTGTTGCCTCATTAATTCACGAATTGTTCTTGCAATAAAATTCAAGGCTTTATGGCTGCTTCATTTAGTGTATCTTCCAATATTTATATGTAACATTAATTTGTTTTTAACTCTTCGCCTTTCTCCTTTTACAAACTATCAGTATTGCATTCGCCTATCCATGTCAAAGAACAAAGTCCCATCCATCAAAGTTTATTGTTCTGACTAGTGTCTTCGCTGTCTCTCTATCTTTCTACCAATGGAAAATGTCTTCTCCTCTTCCTTTGCTTTCACTTCTTCTAGATCTTATCTTCCTCCTCTCGGATGTGAACCTGTGGGTGTCTTCTCTATATGCAAACCACCATCTCTTGCAAGGAAAACGGCATAGAGGATTCTCTAGCAGTGGAATCCATTACTGCAATCAGCGGCAAAACTTCATTCCCCCTAAAAGTTTTTTGCTCTTTTGCTTCTCCCTTCTCATTGATTCAAAATAAGATCTTGACTGAGAAATCAGCCAATTTTCAATTCATCCAACTCTCACCTGATTAGATCAATGTATGATCTCCACAAAAACCAACCATATCTTTAAATTGTTGGTGATCCCTGAAATGATTAGCTAAAATTGGATTGGCTCTTGAAGATCCAGATCCAATTTGGAGGATCTGTATTGGGGTCCCCGTGTTTGACAACTATATTTTTTAACTATCTGGAAATCAAGTTGGATTTCTTTGACAACCTACCATGGTCATGGTTTAACAGGTTTGAGTGGCATAACTAGAATTACTCTTACAATCACCTAGTCCAACTTTTGCCACTTCAAGAGAGCCCAGGATGTGTTAAACCAAAAACCATAAGCTAACAATTTACCTAAAAGTATAAACTTTTGAGACTAGTGGTTCTCAACACAACAAATCTAAGAAGCACAGAAAATGCATATAAACATGCATGTAGAAACACATAAATTACATGTACTTAAAGAGATGCAGATGCAAGTTATGTGAATTGAGTATGTGTGCAAAATAAATATTTCATGAATCTTTTGTTTTAAATCAGAATGAAAGTATTATAGGAAGACTTAAATAAGGGATAAACGGATGAAAGTAAGGATATATATATAACTAAACTTACTTTTCTCCAAGGGCCTGACTTAGATGAAGTCTGAACATGGTTGTCACACTGCAAGGCATTGTTGTAAAGAATGACTAACAATATAGCTATATAAAAACCAAAAAAAGTGAAACCATGTCAACAAACATTTCAACCTCTTCAAACTTCTCAAAGTTTTGAGTGTCTAACTCATCGTTGACCGTTGGTATAAATGCTGCATCAATTTGATAAAGTTTGTTCCATTCAACTCCAGAGAACCAAGGGTGAGCCTGATGTAGATAGAAGTACATAATGAATTCATCATTCTTGGTATGGAGTCTCTTACATTTGTTAAGAGATAAGGATATAGAGGGAACCTTTATTTCACTAGCACCTTTTGTGCCAAGCCGTTCTTCAACATTACACAATAGTTTACATATCAGATCTTTTGCTTCTGAAGAAAGTTCTGTTTCATCAGGAAACTTTAGGTGTTTTCGCCAATTAACTATCTGTATGAATATCAAACTTTCGGAGTTTACACAGTCGTGAAATATTATGAATAACTGGCAAAGAGTTTTGGGTGAAAAGCTTTTATCAAATTGGTTTTTGTAAGTTCTAACTTCTTATTGAAAGATGTAAGCTTCCAGCTAGAAAAATGAGAAAAACAAGTATAAATGTCTGACATTATTCATCCAGCATTAAAGCACTTAATGTGAGATAGTCACCTAGAGAAAGAAAAAGAATTATGTTGTTAATCTGCTGAACACAAATGGGATTTGTGGGACTTAAAGTAAAGCAAACTGGGTACTTTGCAGCTGTAAAACTCAGGCACCTTTACTGGAGTAGTTTTTGTCAGTGGTAGGGACATGAATCTATCTAGTATCAATATGACCAAAGCTTATGGACTTGCCAAAAGGTGCCCTGCCATAGTTTCATTAAGCAATTCACATGCATCAATGTCGCTCTGAGTTGTCACTTATTTCACATCTTGTTTGATTCAGAGAAGGTTAAGCTGTACATGAAATGGAAGTGAGTCTCAACTCTTAGAACTACCAATTTCTGTTAACTGATTGACCAATCCACTCTAGCAGGAAGTCTCAACTCTTTCACTTGTCTTCTCAAACACCTTAGTTCAAATACTGATACTATTGAGATACAAGAGGCAAAATCCACCCAATGTCACAAGAGGCAAAACCCACCCAATCAACATTCTTCCACGCCAAATTGAAATTGAGGTTTGAGATAATGACATGGAAATAAAGCAAAGGCAACTAATCAATTTGCAAGGAAAGATAAAACAGAAAACACAATTGATCCTTTCATAGTCAGCATGGAGGAACAATGGAACACTATTTAGAATATAAAACAAATTACCTTCCTGCATGTTGCCATAAGTTCATCAGAGTAAAATGGAGGATAACCAACAAGCATTTCATACATGATGGCCCCTAGCGACCACCTTTACAACAATAAAAACACAATTACAACAAAACAAACTTATGCAAGTAATGTAATTTGTAACAGGTTTGTTAAGTACCAATCACACTCCATTCCATAACCCTTCTTAAGTAGAACCTCTGGAGCAATATAATCTGGTGTACCAACAGTAGAATATGCCTGAAGTTATCCAACAGTATAATTGAAGAGAAGTTAGAACCAGTTATTCAACATAGTAAATTCGTTCCTTACAGCATTGAGTAGTAATTATCTAAAATATGCAAAATGTAAGTCTTGTCCAAATTAGAATTGTCGTTTCGCTGCTATAAAGGGGGAAAACTCAGCACTTTGCTTATGCCATTTTCTAGCAATTGCAGTTCATCATCGCATTAGATCATTCCTGACCGAAAATCAATAAGATGCAATCCCTTAATACAAGTTAGCTTATATACTTGAACATGAATTTCTAAATACAATCGTCAGTGGGTAGTCATGGATGCTAGAAATAATGAGTGGATCACATTGTTATTTGCTATTTTAATGTTGGATTTGGTTCCATATGAACCGAGCAGATCAAGAGATTGCAGAGTTGTAACTTCGCTGCATTTTCCTATTGCCTTGTATTTATAAGTTCTTTTATCTTCATTTTCATTCATTATTTTCACATTTATTGAATTAAGGACTTTCTGAAGATTGTTTTTCTTTCTTTTTCAGCATCTTCTCTCTTCTTTGTTGATGTCAACATTTTGCAAACTCTTTCTTTGCATCTCCCTCTTAATAGTATAAAATGTTAGATGTTTACTCTTTTCCTAGGTACTTATCCTTTAATCTCTTAGGGAGTAGATGTTGGAAACCTAATTTCACTTTTGTCTACTACAAGTTTTTCAATTCTCTTTGTTGATTGCACCTTCAAGAGATAGATATGTTACTTTCTGATTTTCAATGTCTTCTCCTTTATCTTTTGTCTTATGATACAATAGATGTCAGAACTTTAAACATGCTCTTTATTGTCTTCTCTTGCTCTCAAAATAATGTTGAAATTTACCGATTCCTCTTATTAATAGTAAGAGAGATAATAATGGAATCCTAGGTTACCTCTCTTTAATCCATTAAAATTTTCTATGTAAACCTAATATTGTAGCAGTATCTGTAGCTTAATTTAGTTTGAGAGAGCAAGTAAAGAAAGGAGATCATACTTCTTTTGAAAATGGATCGAGTCAACTTTGACAACACTTAAAATTCTCAATTGTTGCTCCATTTTTATATCTTCTATAAACATAACATGATCCAAAATGTTTTCATCCCTATTTGTGGGAGTCTCTTTTTTTAGTGATCAATTGCCCGTGGATTGCTATCTATGCTACAGCAGAGGGAGTACTATATATCCAATGTAGTCACAGATATTATTTTAGAAGTTATATTAGAATAGTATATACATTAATCTAAGTTTGCTTCTCTAATACAATTGCGTCTCTCAATTGGCTTCTCCTATGACAAAGATTACCAACATGAAACTACTTAATAAGAGAAGAGTTCCAAGAACCCATTTTGTCTGTTCTGTGGCAAATTGTTGAACTCCATTCATCATTATTTAAAGAATGCAACAGCTGCTCATGTTTAAAATGGGTTGTATGCATGATCAGATTTGATAAAGGTTTTTTTATCACTAGATTAGTGCCCAAATTCGAAATAAAATTTGGGCCAATGTGGCTGCAAGCTTTCTGTGATGTCCCAAAGTTTTGCGACAGTGAAAGTGTGAAACTAACTGGTTTTGTAAAAGGCAGTTTTCAGCATATACACTTGTTACAGTCCTATAGTCAACAACCACATCTATCTTTCCTTATAGTATTTTCCTTCCTGTAACTTCTCAAAGCTATAGATTCATCTTCTTTCTTTTGATCTTTATAAGAAAACTAAAGTTTGTATTTATTCACCTTGTACATCATTTCTCCCACCGAAATAAAATTTTGGACCTAAGCCCTTTTTTCAAAGAATAAAACGAAAACAGATAATGAAATAAAAATCTGGGACAAGAAAATTGTAAGGAAATCACATATAATGCACAGAAAGGCATCCAACTTAAACTACTAAACAGTTTGTCTCTGATTTGAACTACAGTTAGGCCAACCAAAAAACAATCAACATTCTAAAAGAAAAGGATACTACTGTATAGCCAACCATAACTTAATATATAACTGGGTGGATGTAATAAGATATAAAAGGTGTTGTAAGCAACCTCCTCGATACCATTTTATTGTTTAACAGAAAACCTGTCCATCAAGATTCTGCTCAAAAAGCACCATGTAATATAGTAAACAGTTTTAGGTAAATTATATCATCAATCTAGAACTAGATACCATGATGAATGTAAATGCAAGAGAGACTGCATATGTGCCTTGATGCTACTAATCTAGAAAAGATTGCACCTCAGTGTAACTAAAATGACAAGAAACTAGTAGTTAACCTCTGGAGTTCATCCATCAAGCCACGCATTTAGGCAGATCCTCTTGTTGCATAAACTAATTTTTCTCATATGATTTTCATGGAACATAATGACTAACATGAGCAATATGTTTACAGCATCAGTTTGACTTCTATGACAAGTATGATTAAGGTAAATTAGCTGGCATGTTTTCCTAGATTTGAATAGAGTGTATACTTATAAGTTATTAGCTTTGTCCTGTTGGTAAAGGTGTTATCAAATCATTTCTCATAGTAACCAAATTCAAGTATTTGGACAAACACTGCATGGATTTCCATAAACAAGCAGACCACATGCACCTCAACTACAACACAGATACTGGAAAATAACTACTAGTTAATGAAGATTACCAATTTTCTCCTATTTCTTTGCCAATGCTCTAATTGTTCCTGTTGTGTACCTTTCGGTATGGAATGGCATTCATTATTCTGTGAAGACCCAGTGCTGTCTCTTTCACTAGCAATATCCTTTTCTTGCAAATCTGGAAAATTACTGCAATGCAATGGTTTGCATAATCCAAAATCCGACAGCTTTAGGTGTCCATATCTATCAAGCAGTAGATTGTCAGGCTTGAGATCCCTGATAAGAGAATTTTACAGCTTTTAAATGTTATGACAAATTAGGTCAGCAAACCATTTTTTTGAGATATTCCACAAACCTGTGAATGTAATCATGTTTATGGATAGATTCGATTGCTAAAACTAATTCACCAATATAAAATCTAGCCTCAGTTTCAGTCAGTGTATCCTTACGCATAAGCAATGTCATTACATCCCCACCAGGTAGGTATTCCATGATGAGATACAAGTACTCATCATCTTGAAAGGAACAATATAACTTCACTATACAATTGCTATCAACCTCAGCAAGTAGGTTCCTTTCAGCTTTAACATGCTCAACCTGGCCCCGACGAAGCATCTCTGATTTCTTAAGCTTCTTCATTGCATATATATTACCAGTTACTTTCTCTCGACAGATCCTAACCTGCACATCTAATACATGGTAAAATACAAATAATATGATAAAAGAAATGAATGAAATTGTCATGCCACATCACATAATTCTTATAACTTCCAATTAACATAATATTATGAATATTGGTAAAATAAGAAACACAACCTAGTCTCATGCCTACTTTTTAGAAAAAATTAGTTAAAACCTAGAGACTATATATACACATAAATTGTAGTTCTCTTGTCACATAATACAAAGTACAAAAACTTGCAACATTTTGAATTTAGCTTTATAGGGTTGGAGAGGATAGCTACTTGATAAGGAGTTGCAAACAATATGATACAGTTAAACAATTAACTTAAAGAACAAAAACTGAATAAAGAGAATTTTATTTTATTTTAACACACTACAAAAATACAGTTTAAATTTGACATATGGTTGGGAACTTGTATATTTACTGTTCAAAATACTTTCTTTCTTTCAGCATGTGTAAACTTTTGTGCCTGAAAAATTTAAAGCTAAAAATACCTCTCCAAAAGCACCTTTTCCTATTATTGTAAGTAAGTCAAAATCGTCAGCTCCCATTCTATGCCTTTGCAGGCGCATGTACAAGGTCTCCTTCTGCTCTAAATACTTTAAAATATTGTACTGATCTTCTTCTGAAACATCAGCTTCAGCTAGTTTCTTCTCCAATTTACAACGCCTGCAAAGGAATACAGATAAATATTTAGCTGATTATATGTTACTAAGTGAACATCTTCAAACCACAAAATCTATAATTTGGGAAACCTTTATCACTTAAAGTTTTTGATATACTGGTTTTTTTTTATAAATGCTAAACCAGATTCTCAACCCTCATGGACATCATCAACACCTAGACACCTTTAACAAAAATGAATTGCCTCTAGGCTTGTACTTTCAATGTAATATTTTTTAAAAATTAAAAATTGCTCAGGCAGCTCGTGGCTTGTCACAATCATCTACACCTTGGTGTTACCAATGAGAATATTTAGTTACTACCAACTTGTTGGCCTGAAGGAACCATCGACAAGTCTTGAGGAGGTAGAGAAGGCTCATCTGCCATTCATGTTGAAATACATAATAGAGGGGGATAGGTAACACAGCCCCACTGGAGAGCACAGCCGAATAGGTTTCATACAAACAAACAAACAAATATTTCTAACTTCAGAGGAAAATTTGTCATTTTTCTTCTTGAAATGCTTTTTAGTATAATATCCCAAAATTATGAAATTATCTGAAAGAGACAAAACCGTAATCGATATGATATGGAAATTAAGTGGTAAGAAGGTTGAAAACAGGGATTGGAATTTTGTACAATACCAGGCAGTACTTACCAATTAGAGCAAAGATCAAGACAAAGAACACCAATTCCTTTTTGATTGAACTGTCCAATACCATACACCAACTGCAGACTACGAACAAAATAATTCTAGGAAGTATGTGAATCATAACTGCCAGAAATGTCTAGCAAATGTTTATAGTTGGTTTCATCCCCATTCAATTATCGCTCAAGTTTTCAAATCTCCCAAATTTCTCTCAAACTCAGAAATCTCCTTTGGTGAATTACCCATATCATCCAGTATGAGAAGTGTACTGCCTGCACTGCTCAGTGCAGAGTGGTAACTGGGTAGCATATGTTGTTCATGACAGAAAAAAGTAATTAGCAGTTGCTCAAGTGTGGTTTCATACTATGAACACTGATCTCCCACTCGATTCTATCTTAAGTTTTCTCAAACCTTTATAAACTCTCAAATTTTATTCTATAGTACCAAAACATGTCATTCCCAGATGCCAACACACAGAATGATTGGATAAACACCACCAAAGGAAGTGCAATAACTACGGACAGGAATTTCCATGATGGTGGCAACAATACAAGAAAATTTTTAGCATTTATGTTACAATTATTATGAAATTCAATCAAATGTTAATACACGCCATATTGATAATTAATATGTATAAGATATTGGCACTAAGTAGAATTTCCACAAAGTATTTTGAATAATATAATTGTAGTTCAGAAAATATCAAAATTGGTTCCTGGAACTGATAAACATAGTTGTACGTTTAGTCCTGACTGAGGCAGCCATGCACTTTTTTCATCCTGGCAATGTTTCTCAAAAATCAGCCATAAGAAAAAGGACAAAGATACGTCATCCAATTCCATGATATTCAAACACGAGAAGGAAGGAAGAAGTAAATAGGAAAAACATTTTACGGAAGCTATACCTTTCCTTGCGTTCTTGCAAGTTTTTCATCTGTTCTCTGTAATGATTTTCTATGTACTGCTTGGCAGCAGCTGCCTTTTGCCTCGTAGCCTTTGAAAGGTTTTCTTCAGTTTCATCCTGCTCATCTGATGCAGGTTCATTCTTCCTGGACGTATCCTTTTCCCTAGGCTGAAATTTGTCTAACCAACTCCTATCCGGATCCATCAGCGATCACAAGATAATCTACTCAAGTTCACCTCAATGTCCAACTATGAACTCTTTCTCAGGAAGTAAGGATAAGTGGTAGAAATGAGGACCTGTCCGCTGCAAATTGTAGGAAAAAAACATATAAATTTATACTAATATCAATGCAGTTCTTTCTACTAGTTACAAGATGTTCAATTAGAAAGAAACCTTAAATCAACACAACCCCAAGTCCTAAGAAACAACACATAATCCATAAGGAGCCACAACCAACTCCATTAGCGAAAATCCATCCACCTACCTTCCTAATTGCATCAAAAGCAAATCCTCCATTACGAGAAAGAACAGCCTCGAGATAGAAGCGCAAGATCCGAAGGCGACGTGCGGAGGGAGAAGAGGGTGGAGGGAATCCCTCAGAGGGCGGAGGCAGAGAACTAGAGATACCACCTGATCGCATGGGATTGCTATAATTGGAACCCTGAAATTAATCGGGAGGAGAGAGGGGAGAAAGTGGGGTGGCAAAGGCGTGGCGAAGGACGCTGCTCCTCGGCGTCCTCGCGCTTCATTTTCTTTCGATTCCCTCGGCCGCTCGGTGCCACGGGCACTGTTACAATTGAGCGATGATGCATGCCGGGACCAAAAGTGGGGCCCACACGGTACCATGTGTGTGTCGCGATGCATGTCGCGGCGATTTTGTCGCGTTAAAAATCATTCCCCATTACAATTTTGAGCTGTGATATTCACCGTGACAAATAAACGCGAACACGCATCACACATCACAGGTGGGCCCCACCAAAAATGTTCGCGTTTTATTTGTCGCGGTGAATATCATTAGCCTACAATTTTAGTGATATAATTATTTGTTTAAATAATAAAATTTTATTATAAAAAATACAAAAACTCATCTAGGTAATTTTAATAATGTTTTAATCGATCTTAATTATTTTACTGATTATGTTAATAATGAATATGTTAATAAAAGCTTGGCATTCAAAAATCTGAGACAATTTATTTCAATTCAAAATATTTTATTTAAATATACCCTAAAAAATATAATATAAAATATAACTTGTAAGTTAGGCCTGTTTTTAGTAGATATAAAAATAAATAAATGGTAAAAAAACACTGTTTGAAAAATTCTGGAATAGGAAGTGCATTATTTCAAGAATTTCTTAGAACATAATTTTGTATTTTTTTAACAAAAATAAATATAAAGATTGTACGCTCGGTACAGAAAAATACCACACGTCGCAAAGCTTACTAACATGAATTCAAGTGGAACATAATTTACTATTTTAATAATTGGCAGCATGTTCAGAACCCCAATAATCCACTGCCCACAGCAACCACCAAAATCACGTATTGTTTTGCGCCCCACATCTACACCAAAACATTACTTACAGAATAACTCCAAATGTTTGACATATAGAACATGATAAATATCAGTTATTTGTTCACAAACTGCATGGTAACTCTGATTGACCACTTAGCACAATTCACAGTGCAGGATCCTTCAAACAGCATAGAGCCTTACAACCTGGGCTATCTTGGCACGACAAACAGGGCAGCCCCATTGCTTTGATTCAATCTCCCTTAAGCATGACATGCATCCGGCCATATGCCCACAAGGAATGCACGCCCCTTCCACTGGAGCATCCAAGCAGATAACGCAACAGGCAGATGTGCCACTACTGCCTGCTTTTTCTCCACTGGAATCTGTTTTGGAGGGTGCACCGGCATCTTTAGTGTCAGCTATACCAGGAGTCTCCATGGCTGTCATGCTCATATTGATGGGGCTGCTATCGATGGACGGGTAGTGGATAGGGGAATCAAACAATGTGTCCTCAGATATAGGAGGTGCAGAAGGAGCTTCATGAGATGGTTGAATAACTGGTTGTTCAAGGTTCTGGACAGGAGGCGGCAAAGCATCTGATCGGACCACAGGCGCAGCCCATCCATTCATTAAATTTGGTTGATTTACAGGCACTCTACTGTTCATTTTTGAAGAAGGATTGACATTTGAGGTGCCTGACGTGCCCCAACCATTGTAGGTTGTATTTTCTGAAGAGGTTCCCCAACCATTTGTCTCGCTAGTTTGTGGATTAGATTTAACAGGAGGCATTCCCTCCGCCATAGCCGTCTGTATGGAGGCATTTATAGCCATCTCCATTTCTATATCTTCCTGGGTACGTTTAGGTGCAGCTACTGTTTGTGCCGAAACATTCGAGACTGTTTGGGGTGGATTGGGAATTGAAGCACCTATCTGCGTTTCTGGAAAAGTAGAGATGGCCTGTGCAATAGTGGTGATCTACAAAACATTAAAGAAGATGCAACTAAATGTAGGTGAAGAACATGGAAATGCAGAGTTCCAAATAGCAATGCTAAGTAATGATGAGACAAATTGTGAGTGAAGAAAACCACTTTAAGTTTTGTATGTTATCTTTTTTGCTCAGTAGTTATATGTTGAGTTGCAACAAAATATCAGAGCATAATTGGGAGGAATCTTCTCAATTCTCATGTGCCAAATACCTGGGGAATTCCTCGGCATGCACTCGAGAACCACTGTAATTGTTGTTTGTCACCTTCATTTGCAGGGAAAAGTTTGTACCGTGTTCCTGGGTGAAAGGAATAGCTAAGAACAGAATGCCATTGTAACTAAACTGAAAGATTCAATCTATTCTGAAAAAAAAACACGTTCAGGAATAAGTGCTGTTTAGTCAAGAGAGAGAATTAAAATGCTGGCAAGAACAGAATCCTTTGTGAGATACATCTATATACAACAATGATAACACTCCAAACACCAACTTTCTATATTAACAAACCAAAGAGGTCAATAACTAGTCAAAAGAAGTGAAACTAATAAATATCAGCCACCATAACTGGTTGACCTTCTATTTCCTTCGTAATTTCACAGCCAACAAATATACACAAAAAAATAACAAATGTATATTCTTGGACTGCATAAAAACTTGAATCGAAGCTAGCGACTGAAGAAATGTCCATTAAACAAACATATTATTATCAAATCAAGCTAAAGAAGTATCAATTATCAAATGACAACAAAGACAACTAAAATGCATTTAACATTGGTTAGGAAAATATCCAAGTGAAGAACATGATTCAAAATATACAAACTAAAACCATTTCAAAAATTGTCATAAACAATACATTAGAGGAATACCACTTGGCACTTGCTGGTTCACAGTATAGATTAAAGACAATATGATAAAGCAACCAGTACCAAGCAATATATCCCAATATTGATGCTTGGTTAAATGAGTACATACTGATTGGAATAGACTTGTATGACTATTAGGTTATTAACAGCTTTTGTCACAAGCATCAATAGTTAACCATGCAAAAAAAAAGGAAAAATATGCAAAATGAACACAAACTTCTGATGCTGAAACAAAAAGGTGGAGAGGAAGAGAGAGTAGAAATAGAGAGAAATATCTCATAATACCAAATACAAAAAATTGCTCAGTTTACCCATTATGTAGCATGGCCATTTTATCCCTTGCCAATACAATTAATCATTAGATAACTAAATTGCTCAGATACCTTTGACTATTTATATCAATAAATGCAAGCATAGAATAGGATCAAACTAGGATTGCCTTTTTTTAACAAAATCATACTAGTAATTCAAAGCATGACTAATTTAAATTTTTTTTTGGAGAGTACCAATGCATAATTTAATAATTTAGAAATGATCAACTAAACATACTTGTAGCTTTTTCAACAATGACAATAGCAGGATCTACTTGGTTGAACTTGGGTTCTTCAATGTGAGCTTTCCAGAGTGGAACAACAGAGCGTGGCCTAGCAGTCTATTTTTTTCCAACAGATTGAATACGAATCAATGATCTACCAAGTAAAATAAGTATTTGCATAGCAATGACTGAGCCTTGACATGATGAAAGAAAAAAAAGGAACAAATGTATTATAAATAAGTAATATTCTGTTCTACTCTCATAATGATGTGATTTTTAATCATATACCAATTTTTACATAATTTGGATTTTGGAAATCACAATTTATATATAGAAACCAAATACATTATTCTCTGTGAGACAAACAAACTGATAAACTGATTAGGGCCAATGAAAAATGGCATTGTTCAGCTTACAGTATTTAACAAGTGTTTAAGAACAGGTGATTACATGTCAGAATTAGTGCTTTGTCTGACTATGTTGCAAAAAGTGATATACAAAAATCACTCTACAGAAAAAGCATGCTGTAGTAGAACCTACAGGGTCATTATCTTTGGCTTTTCCTCAAACTACATTATCAAAAACCCATTTTTATATTAAGCACATTTATAAATTCTCTAGTTACTCCAATTATATGCACTTGCATACAAAAACATGTACTATCATGCACAGAAGTATTCAATTATATAGCGGCTGCGACTATTGACTAACAACAAACTTTAGGGGCCCTACTAGCTTTCCAAATTTATTATGCAAAAAAGGTATTGAACTAGTAAATATGCACCCAAGGAGCACACTATGCTAATGTAAAGATCTTAAAAGTACTCAAATTAATTGGTTGGAGTATAGAAAAACCACAGTTCTTATAATGAGCTAGTCTTCATGGATATATCAAAGGAAGCAAAACCATGATGAGATCAATTAATGTTGTTATTAATAGTTTTAACTACAGGACTTGAGCAGTCTAGTAACAAAATTATTGTTACAGTGTTACCAAAACTTTAGTGACAAATTATTAAGTTTTAGTGACAAAGTATTGTCATCAAATCACTCCTTATTTACAATGGTTAATTAGAAGCTGAAAGCAATATCATATGTTATCTGAGTTAATCTAGTGACAAGAAAAAAATTTAAAGAAACAGAATCATACGAGTCAACATTTGACAAGCATGCTAAACATGTGGAGTGGACAGAAATAACACCAATTGTTCTTCTATCATAGTAATTGTTTACATTTTGAAAGAATATTTGATAATATAAACAAATCAGTAAAGGATACATTAATTATAGAAAAATAGGAAAAACAAAAAAGAATTAATTAAAAGCACCTGCAAATCAGGATAGATAACTAACTCAAACTTGCTAGGATTTCTTGGATTGCGAGAGTCACATGGCAAAACGACAGCCCAACTGAAGAATAAACAAAATGATGATTAGCATTTGCAAAATTCTTTGAATATGAAGTAAGTTAATATATCCTCATTTACACAGGCATCATGCGTTGATCCTGGACCAAAAGAAAAAAAGAAAAAATGACCTAGGAAATGGCTAAAATCATATACAAACATTTTACGAATCAGTAGTTGTGGAGCAAATGCTTCTAAGAAACCAGGTCCATAGGGCTCCCTCAGCCATCCAGAGAAAAATGAAATTCGGCTCTGAACATAGAAAATTAGTTACAAATCACACACAATAAAACCAGGTACCAAATGAAGAAGAGTTATAGTATTTAACAGCAGCAAGCAAACCTCAATGGCCCTGACAACTTTTAAATGACCTTTTTCTCTCGCCAAATCAAGAGCAGTATGACAATCATCATTCAAGACAAAAGGATTTGCTGTGATATTTATAGAGGAATTCTAATCACCATGCTAGCATTGACTAAAAAAAAGAAAAACATAAAATAGCAGCAACGCAACTGACCTCCATGGGAAAGGAGGAGGTGGACAGTTATTTCACAGCCCTTTTTCGCAGCATGGTGCAAGGGAGTTCCCGCATGGCTTCCTATTTTGAAAAAGAAAAGGCATATATATTCACATGCAACTTCGGATGTTCAGTAATTTAATGAAAAGAATACAAGATATTGAAATATAGCTGCAAGTGATTAAATATTGTGTGTCAGTAAAATTATATCAGAAAACACATAAAATTCCAAAGAAATTAGCTTTGAACCTTATATAAAGATAGAAAGTAACAAACACCTTTTGATAGCATATTAACTTGAATAGGGTGTAACAAACACTTTTCACGGTAAAGTCTAGGAAAATATTTAATCATCTTCAGGCTCCCAGTTCCCAACCTACTACATAGTATATTTCCACCTTCAAGCTCCAAATTTTTATTCTTTAACTAGAAAAGTATTATTGGCATATATCATCTGTTATGAATAAGGATTTCACCTATGACTACAACCTGTATATGGAAAGTATGAAAGAGAATAAGTTGTGGGAAATTTAAGTTTCTTCCCCTTGTTTGGTAAATTGAGATTGAATCAATGCCCATTCAAAATGACATTTTTTTTTCTTCATTTATCCTCACAAATACTGCCAGAAGAACAGTTGAGCTTTTTTTTCTTGATTTAATAAAAAAGTGTGCATACATTAACTTGTCTTTTCTGTCTAGTTAACCTTTTAAGTAGTGTTTATGCTTGTCGAACAACAATTCAAATGACCCAAAATCAACAGCAGCCCTAGGTTAAATTCCATGTCAAGAAGTTAAAGAATCCAAAAACAACTACTAGGTTAACAAATCAAATTCTGCAAAAGTAGCAGACAGAACTGCCAATGCAGCATTCATGATAAATATATAGTATTGTTTAAATGACTTCCTCTGCTAATAAGCATCCTCATAGAGAACACAACCCCTCACAGAGAACACAACAGCAAATTCATCATGGAAATTTTAGGTTTTGCCATCTTAGACACAGCAACATGTCTCGACCTGTTTAACTCCCAATACCTGTTAAATTAAACCCATCACAATTCATACGCGGAATTTTCATATGCGGCATTTCTCAATTCAATACAACGAGAGACAGACCCATGAACTTTGAACTTGAAGGTCTCACCAGGCCTATAAGCGTTGACATTGGCACCCAAGTCAATCAGAGCCTTGGCAACAGGGACGAGATCATGTCTCAAGCATGCGACGATCAAAGGGGTCTTCCCTTCTTTATCCATCCACTGCACACGTTCATCCCGAGGTTGGACATAGTTGGAATACCACACCAACTCAATCAATCGACTTGGGGCTTCATAGCGCGTACCTCAAGCCCAGCCCCTTGGCTGCGAAGCGCCCTAATCCCCTCGACGTTGCCATAGCCGACCTGCTGGTAGACCAATTCTTCCTTGGATTGTGACACTCCCATGGAATCGCAAGTAAAACGGAGAGAACCCGATTGAAGCCTTCGATTGAGTACCTCCAACCGAGGCTTCGCTTCGAGAGCCAAACTCGAAGCCTGCCGGTTCCTCTCCCTCTTTCGCCCAAAATAATTGGCGTCGGCTGGCTCCGTGAGAGGGCAAGCGTCCGCGTAGACAAGAACTTGACGGGATTAGTCGCAAGCTAACCGTTGGCTTTTTCTTATTTTCCTTCGTCGCCATTCGCCAAGCATTTTAATCGGTCATGCACCACAACGCGTGCCGATGGGCACATTTCCATCTCGATTCATTCTTATCTATTATTGATTAATTAATCAATCAAATTAAATACATTAAAATATTTTTTGAAAGAGCCAAAATTAATAGGCTAATAGTATACATGTGACAAAGGTGATTCACTCATCCCAGCGTCTCCGTTAATTCGTCGACCAATACGAAGGAGGTAAATTATGGATGACTACTAGCTATTAGCATAAAAGATTAAGGTATAAGGGAGGCGTGTTTGGGCGCGTCGAGTTTTGACCTCATGTGGCAATCTCCTATGTCTTAACCATCGCACCGTCCCTAGGTGATTAGGCCAATATACATGAAGACGACATTTGGTGAGCGGTAGTCGATATAACGAGGATTATCTATCATAAGATTGGTTAAATCTCTAGTATAATGTAATTTAGATTATAAAAAATAATAAATTTTTATAATTTAGATTACAAAATTAATTGCATGTAATAGTATGGGAGCTTTTTTTTTTTTACTTCCACCGGTGATGTGGCACCGAGGAGGAACCTCCCTCTCACATTGGGAGGGAGCTCTTTTGATTTGGGAAGAACATGATCCTTGCTTTTTTTTCTGTTTTAATTAAGTGGTGTTTGGCAATGGAATGACTCAGAGGAATGAAACTTAGAATAGAAATAAAATCCATCAAATTATATGGGTTTAGTGATTTCTATAAATTTACAAATCATTCCTAAATTATCATTTACAATTATACAATCTAAATATTATCTTTTACTATCATTGTATTCCCTCATTTCCAAATCCATCAATCAAACTCAACCTAAATTTTTTTAATAAAAAATTTATTAAAATATTTAAAAAGTTAGTGTATGTAATAAAATATTAAAAATAGAGAGATACGTAGGATTTTAATTTTAACATAGAGTTGATGTGGCATTAAAAGATGCCCTAATATTTCAAATATAACCGTAATCTCATCTCATTAAACCAAGTACTTAATAAATTCATCGACACTATCTCTTTTACCTTGCGCACTCATCCTAGAGGCTCCATCTACATTGTCGCTAACACCGCCTTCATCCCCGCTACCAATCGCCGGCCCCACTATCGCCGGTCACCACTATCACCACTAGTTGTTGTCGTTGTCATCACCGGTCGCCACTTGTCACCACCGTGAGATATTTTTGTCATTTTATAATAATATAAATTACATTCCTTTAAAAAATAATAGATATCAAACAAAAGAATATAAGGGCATCCTCAGTCATAAAACCCCTTCAAGAGCTCCATCATTGCCACATCAACACCAGATCAAAAGTAAAAAAATCTCATATATCTTTCCACTATAAAAAAACCTCTCAACAACTCCTAACAGCTCTGATCCCCCACTCTTTGATTTTTCATAAATATTAAAAACATTAATTATAGAAATTAATTAAATAATTTTTTAATTAAAAATGGGGAAGAATTGGAAGCCAGGTTCTTTTCAATTTGAAGAACCTTCCTCGGTGCCACGTCCCCGTGGGAGCTCTGAAGGAGTTTAGATTGGTGATGCTTTAACTATCTTTGTAGTCAAAGATTATATACTATATATAATTTTTTACTAAGTATAGTAATATAGTATTAATTATATTATAAAGTTTATTATATTATAGATTTAATTATATTACCTCTAATCATAACGCAATGGAGTTTTTTTAAAAAAAAAATTAAGACAGCTCCCTTAATATGCTTCATTTTTATTTTTTATTACTATATTTCCTCGACTTCTTATGTTCCTAAACTCTGCACACTTAAATACAAGGTTAAAAAATCACAGGACCTAACTTAACTTGGTTGGTCACATCAAAACTATCTTGGGGACCAACATGAAGCTCCTAAACTACTACTCGATCAAATCTTACACTAGCCAAATAATCTAGATATTCACTCTGATTGGGCGCATACTGACTGATCCCCTAAATACTGCTTTTCTTCTTCAAAACGCATATCCTTTCACCGTACAACTGGCTGATCCTCACATTAACTAGGTTTCCCAAATAGATGGCCAAGTCGCCATCCAGGCAGCCATTATCAGGTCTCAGCTCCCTAGCTTATAGATGATCATACATCTCAAGTTAACATCCAGTTGACCTCGGAGCCGGTTGGCCTCTTTAAGCCATAGCGCCTTCCTTACACTCATTGCTCCCAAAATATATAGCTGGTCTGTTCCCTGACCGACTAGGTATTTCAGGAGTCGGTTCTCTCATCGCATAGGTGATTCGTTCATGGACCATTACAATCCTAGAAGTCCATCACTTTTACACCCAACATAGACCCGAGCGGCCCACATGTCGATCGAACACATTCCTAAGATATAGTTTTGTCAGAGAATCGTGACTCTCTGTCAGAATAACCGTCTATCAAAGAATATTTCACCAGCTTGACATCCAAAGAGTCTTATGATGCACATTAGGCTTTTCTGGTCTACTAAACACCGATACTCTCTGATAGGAATATTCCTTATCCTCTTAATAAAATCAATGTCTAGTAGGTAATATAAAAAAGTATGCACGCATACTGAAAAGGGACTTTTGGCATTTTGCACTTTAGACTGTTGAGAGTACTTTTCATCTTCTTCTTCCTCCTCGTGATTACTTTGATTTCTACTTTCTGCATACTGTATTTTCTGCATCGAGGACAGTTTTTGACTTGAACGTCGAAGTACCCGAGCTGGGGATCTTTTTCCTGGTTTCTAGTATTGGTCCCTAAGTAGTTTTGATGTGACCAACCAGGTTAGATTAGGCCGTATGTGTTTCTAACCTTATGACTAAGTGTGCAAGAGTTTAGGATCACAAGAAGTCGAGCGAAAGATGCAGTGGTCGAGAAGGACAACGCGGGAGAGAGCCGACGAGCTCAGTGCATCCGAAAGACACGGAATCTGTGAAAGAATACACTAGTGGACGAGAAGCACGTGCGCGAAACTCCGAGTGACGAGAAGATGGGGAGGAAGGTCACTCGAGGACTTGAACGAAAGACGCAGCGGACGAGAAGGATAACACGACAGAGAGTTGACGGGCTCAACACATCCGAGGGACACAAAGTTGCAGAAGAGTACACCGGTGAACGAGAAGGATGTGTGCGGAGCTTCGAGGGACGAAAAGGTAGGGAGGAAGGTCGCTTGAGGAAGGGCAGAAATTGAGTTCGGGTGAGCCCTATTCCGGATGTCCAAAATCACCTAGAAGACCTCGGAAGAAGCCGGACAGAGCCGGATCAGTCAACACGAGGTTGACTAGTCGGGGCAGCTGGATCATGTCCGGGGCGCCCAGACTAGGTTCGGATGCTCAGAAGTGAAAACTTACCCATCTGGTCCAATTTGACGAGCTGTTTGCGGGGAGATAGAGTTTGATCATCTAGGGCGCTCGGATGAGTCCGAACGTCCCAAATACCTACGAAGATAAAATTTACCAGAGCTATAAATAGAGCTATGGTTCTTTAGGTTTACATACTCGAAACACTGTAAACTTCTGTATATTCGAGCTTTCAAGTTTCCGATCTTCAACGACTTGTATGAGGCTTCTCCGCCTCCAACAAAGGAGAACTCTAGTAGAGCTTCAACCACTTTGGAGTAGCAATCCCCTAATTATGATCTAAGTAATTTCTTTATGTCTCATACTACTTTCTGTTTCTATTTAATTAACTTATTTGTGCTTGGTTAAGTTTAATTGTGCACGAGAAATATTC
>JBBPFP011007270.1:0-13596 GCA_037974795.1 Kaempferia galanga | reverse complement strand
AAACTGTGTGGATGTATCTAGTTACTGTTTTTATTCCGGCCATGTTGGCCAATAATTGAGTAGCCCGAGGGCTTTGTATACAAGTTTCATATTGTCACTGTTACAGGGGAACTGCTATCCAATTTTCGTAGGGCAGGGACTCTTCTAGGGCGTGACAAAAAAAACTCTTTAACCCCCTATTTGCTTAAAGGTGCGGACAAAAAAAAAATGATGGATTGCATATCCTTTCCTTCGTTTACCTATTATACAATAATAATAGACAGACGGATTTATAGATCCTTTCATCTCGTTTAGCTATTATTAAATAATGGGTAGCTGAATTAATAAATCCGTCTATGAATCATTGGTTAAGCATTTTCTTATCTGCCCGAATCAAGCGGAATGAAATTTCCTTCGCTTCGTCATCAAACATGCCCTTTCAGCTTGAGTTTCTCCCCCACGTTGGAGTCACCGCAAGAGAGAGCTCACGGCCGGGGGCAGACTGATGGTTGGTGGTGGACTTACGATTGCAAAACCATGGGCGGCCTCGCTCATAATTGCAAGGCCACGAGCGACCTTGCTCGGGCTCATTCGTAGTCACTGGTAGCTTTGCTAATTGTCGCGAGGTTCAGTGAATTTATATATTGTTTTCCTTTCTTTCTTTCCCTATCCTTACCTTCTTCTTTCCCTTCCTTTCCTTTACCTCCCTAGAGCTTTTTGTCCAGCTTGGATTCCTTCCTTCTTCAATCCACACCTTTGAGTAAACAAAGCATAAGGCTAAAGAAAGGTTATCCTACACATCTGATATTGGAATTGGTTTCTCTGCATATCAATACATCTCAATTACCTACAAGGAGTTGAGGCCTACCACAATTGGAAATGAAATACACAAGTACAAGATATGGATACATCTTGATTTCTGCTTCCATGTCACTCTTACACTTATTTATTTGTTGTTGGTGCTTCACCCCTTCCTCTCCCTTCTCTTTTTATTGTGTGCATCTTTGCTCCAAGGTCGCCGGATAGAATATAAAAAAAGCCATGAGAAAAGAATTTTCCTTTTGGAAAATTCTAGTAGGTCTCAACCAAGATACTCTCTCTTGGTTGGTAGTGATTAAACTATGCCAGCACAGGCAACATAAAAATATTTCCTATACCGATACAATATCGGGTATTTGTTGGTCATTAAACTATGCCAGCACAGGCAACATAAAAATATTTCCTATACCGACACAATATCGGGTATTTGTTGGCAGCCGAAATGATATATTTCAAATTTAAAGAATAAGAATTGACTAGTACAAAAATTGATGTATATTTCATCATGCATATAAGATAAACACAATTTAAACCAACAAATGAGCCTTATTGATACCTCTCTTCGAAATAAATTTTGCCATGCATCTAACCTCACAGCCAAGTGCACCTTTCTTCCTCTTACTTATCACATATTGAGTTCACTCTCCCTGCTTAGGCTTATAAAGAATCACTTTAACTAATATTCTCTTTTACTTTTAGCAACTTTACTTGATCATGGAAATCATATTGGTTCTTCAACCAATCTCCTCAAACAACTAGATCGATTTCTATATAACTACAAGGCATCAAGCCGCAACAATTTAAGGGACCACATTGGTAGACATACCGAGAACAAACAAAGAATTTAATCCTTGTGCAATGGGAGCATAGTCAATTGACTTGACAACAAGACTTCTTGTGAGAAATTTAAGACAACCAACAAACATACAAATGGATAAGTTTTGATTACCTCCCTTCAATGTTCTATCACACAAATAAATATTTTGATAGTTCCTTTGGAAATGCAGAAATATTCATTTTGGATAAATGGAAATACAATAGAAAGAAATTATGAAAGTAAAGGTTCACTGGTTAGTATTGTTTATTGGAATATTATATCAGCAGGCACAAATGAAAATCAAGAATAAATTGTTTGAAGGTATATTTACCAAGAGAATTATACATTAGTATTAAGATTGCACAAGCAAATAGAAGTATGCTTATGAGTTGCAATTTTCAAAAAGCACAAGTACCACCAAAAGACATGCAGTAGAAGCTCATGCGTCTATGTGGGAAAAATGCTATGATTTGCAATGATAAACAGGATTTCCTTTCCAAATAGAATGATAACTGCTAGAAACAATAAAGAAATCATAGAGCAACAAAATTTTCCCTTTAAAAAAATAATAATAAAGATAATAAAAAAGACAAACCTTCAGTGGTCTGAGAATTAATGACACATATGGTGAAGGCCTTACGGGAAGTTTATTAGTCATCCTATATGTTGCAGTGACTCCTTTCAGCTGCCTCAAGTCCTATAGTTAAATAGAAAGGTAGTCAAACAAATCAATGTTGAAATTGTGCTTTAGCCTACAATTTGTCTTGGAAATTCAGATACAAAAGTAGTTCCAAGTAATAATAAACTGAAATATGTTACACATAAACAAAACAAGAAACATATTCAAAAGAATTCCTACGTTTTCTAAAATCCCAAACAGTAAATAGAAGCTCAAAAGGAAGGTTTATAATGAATTTATGCAACAGTTGCTACTCTAATTACAACTTGCATAAGGTGTGTAAAAGTTCATCCGGAAGCCAAATTCAGAAATAGAGTCCCGGGATCCTTAAACATGCTCTAATGATACATCAGCTCCAACATCATCAAAGATGAGGAACTAAATCGAGTAATGTATTTAAAAATAAATAAAATAAAATATGAGAGAGAAACCCAGCTCAAAATGTCAAAAGGCTCTTAAGTCATAATTTCCAATTTTCAACATTAATCAATTCCAATTCTAAGAAATCCAACACAGCTATTAATTGGAATAACATTTGGCGAATCAAACCAATAAAGAGGAAAAATACTTGAGCAGCTAGGGGAAGCAAGAAGTGATAGAAAATGAGTAGATTTCGACAAAGATGTTTAGGAAAAAAAACATGAAAGAATAAAAGAAAAGAATGAGATGTTGAAGAGTTGGGAGGGAGGTCAACTAGACTTTGCTCACCCTGCCTCACTCAATTGCCTCTCTTTGTTGCCTCACTCTCTTCAACATTTGCATGCTTAAAAACAAGCTCATAAAAAACAGTCATAGCTCAGATAAAGAATAGACATATAGACAGAAAGATCAACTTAAGACTATAAGTATAGAACAGGGCGCGAGAAACCTATCTCTCTAAGCATGCACAGCATTTAATCCTACTTTTGTGTGCATGCAACAAACACACAAACACAAAATATACTCAGATACATATATTAGCAGGCTGATGATTGTTACAAATAGATAATAGCACAATATAAAGATGTAAAATATTACAAAATACAATTTAAAAAAAAAAACAGGAAGAGAAAATAATATAGAAATCAAAATGATAAAAAAAAAGTCAAGAAATTAGAATATTACAAACATATTTAGTATAGTACTAATAATATGAAAAATTAAAGTATATCTAAAAATATATAATGGAGAATGATATATATTCATATTAGAAATATGAATAGTATTAACTCTTTCTCGAGTGACTTTTCAGAGCCATTCTTTTATAAAAGAAAAACTATGATACCATTATCTAATTACCTCCACTGATTTCTCAACTATTGCCTCAATCATTGTATCCAATACAGACGGCAAGAGATCTTCCAATGTTCTTCCAGCTTGCAATATACTTTGTCTTACAAGATCCACAACTTCTCCTGAGCATGAACCAAGAGCTTGAAGTACTTGTCCAAGGTAGTCACCACAAATCTCTCCGACTAGTACAGTTATATCATGCATTACCTGCAAAAGAATAGGGCACAAAGTGTTGAAAATCTATAGACAGGATAAATTTCCCATTGAACTAGAAAATGTAGCATTTGAGAGATTAACTGAATTGTAGATGTGATAGCATTGGTTCTTGTTATTCCATATTATGATAACCAAATCAGTGAATTTTTCCCTCCTTCCTGATTCAACCTTCAACCATCAACCACACTCACTAAGGGCATGAGAGTGCATCGTCAGTTTCTCAGTAAGTATATAAAGTAACTTATCTATCAATGATTCTAAAACATAATCACCTATATGGCTGTATTAACTTTTAAAATGTATGGTTTTGCAAAAATGAAACAATGAAGCACCTCTAGTGTCTTATCCATGCACAGATAGCCCAAGTTTGTCTGCACAGGTTCTCCTGCAATGTGCTTAAGCTATTGCACTTCATTGAGTGTCAAATGGATACAAACAAGGTTCCTCGAAGTCGAGTATCATACAACATACGTACTGAAGTAAACAATTCTTTCAGCCAGAAATAACAAATGTTGATCCAACGTGTTAGTTTTTTTTCCCCGAAATTGACAAGTGCATTGTTCGTCATGTTATTATAGAAGATATTCAATTAATTTAGTACTTATTCAGGGTTATGTTTTCTAAATATATTCCTAAATTTAAAATAGATTACAATCTATAGAGTTGAAAAATAAGAGGTACAAGGAAAACATGTAACAATTTATGAATATAATAAAAATAATTAATTAATTTAAATATTATTAGTGATATTGCCTAGCATTAGAAGAGGAGATTTGGCGCAATGGTAAAATTGTTGTCATTTGACCTAGAGGTCACGAGTTCGAGTCTCGGAGCAGGGTAAGGCTACGTACAATAGATTCTTCCCGGGACCCCGCATTGGCGGGAGCTTCGTGCACGAGGCTGCCCCTTTATTTATTGCCTAGCTCGAAGGAGGAATAAGATTCATTAAGTCGACTCTAAATGGTAGGCACAAAAATGGTTTGGTGGTGGTGATGATGATACTTAAGTTAAAAGTTATGAATTATTTTGTAGATCCATGTACCCAGAACTGGTCGAGAAAGATGATCAAAGAGTACAGCTACAGAGATCCAAGATAAAACCAAAGCCAAATGAATTAGAAGTTATGGAAACTTATGCAAAAGTTGGAGGATATAAATTGATTAAATTAGAGAAAAGTAAATTTATGAGACTTACATAGACAAAAATTTCTACTTGTGCAGAAATAGCCCATTCATAGTTCTGGGATGCATTTGCGCTAGCAGTTCGTGATTTTCGAGCAGACAAACCATGAAATAGCCAAGTTGAGTACCTGCTTGTACACCACTTAAGAAACATAAATGGGGAAAAAACATAAATATATAATTAAGAATCTGGAACAGGCTGACCTAGAAATAAGTTGCAAAGACAATCGAAGAAATTTGTCGGAGTGAGCAATAATAAGAACATCATCACTCCAGCAAGATTTCAAGCTTTCCATTAATGTAATACTTTGCTTCAATGTCAACTTATGATGGTTCCCTTGAATGTCAACAGGATTAACTTTAGATGCCATAAGAGCAGAATCCAGTGCACCAGCAATTTCTTGAAACCTGATACAATTGAACATCTAAAGTTAAGTTGCATCCATTTAGTTCAAATCTCACAGAAAATAATAAGAAGGATCAGATGAGGTACCTCAACGAGAAATACACCCCAACATTCCACTGTCGTATGAAATCCAGATAAATAACTTCCAATCGAAACTTAACAACAGCAGATTTAGATGGGCAATAGCCTAGAATATTATACAGAAATTATAGTCAGATGGTTATGCATGGAAAAAGATTTTTTCAGTTACAAGTATGAAGAATGTGTTAGTTCAAAAAATATCTTCAACTATGGAGCACATCGCAACAAAAAGTCGCAATAGATGTTAAAGGAAATCTCCTATTTGATTCTCTTCCATCATGTACAATTCCTTCTCATTCACCTCAGATTCATTCCAAAATCATCAAGATATATTTCTATGTCATCACCTGTTTTCTTCTGTTATCATCAACTTATACTTTTTAAAACATGGAAAAATAATATCCCCATATCATATTGAATACAATAATATTCTCCCACATATTTTATCGTGGTATCACAATGAATCTCTTGTTGATCTTTTAGTGTTCCTAGGCTAGGGGTGTCAAAAATTAACCCGACCCAAGTTGACTCGATAAAAATCAGGTTAAGATTGGGGATTTTTGGGTTCAGGTCGGGTTCGGGTTGGAGGGTTTCGAGTTGAAAATTTTTGAATCAGGTTCAGGTTGACCCGAATTTAAGGTTAGTAGATTGTTTTGGAGTTGAATCAAATTTTATTTTGAAAATTAAGATGTTTTTATGTATATTAATATCAATATTAGTATGATTGTGATGGAATACTGAAATAAAAGTGAAGAATTATTGGGAAAATAGCGAAAAAAGTTGTTTTGAATTGGGTTATTTGGGTCGGATTCAGGTTGGTTGGGTTCGAATTCGGGTTTAGGGGTTTCGGGTTGGATTCGGGTTCGAGTTGGGTTCAGATTAGGATTTTAAAAAAAAATCAATCCAACCTGAATCCGACCCGACCCGACCCATCCGAATTGGCACCCTTATTCCTAGCTTAAGGGGGCTTGTTGTGCAAGATTGCAGCCCCAGCTTTTCCATATGGCATTGACACTTTTCCACACAAGTAGAGGACCCATTTCAACTCTCTTCGGTAAACAAGTTAGAGATGCAAATCCATTTGAATTGAGATTGAAATTGAATTTTGGTAATTGTTCTATTTTGGTGTCAAGAAGCTTGGTATCTTTTAATTTGGCTGGAGTTTAATTGGATTATTGTATTTCCCAACGCGAGGTATTTGTTTCCCAGTTCAGTTAAGGTTAAATCGATTAAACTGGTTTTGTTTCAATATAGTATCATCTTTCAGTTAATAAGAAATTCCATTTTCAATTCATTTGCAGGAGATTTTCCTCTGTGAGAGAATCTGCTACATTAAGTTGCATCAAAATTCCCTTTGTAAGGATGTGCTACATCAATTTGCATCAACATTGAATCCTAATTTAGTTTGATGCTTCCTTTTCTTGTTCCACTCGTTTTTCCCACAACCACTCCTCTGTTGTTGTCTGAAACAAACTAGAGATGGAGAGATGAGTCCACTACCCTTTGCACAATTTACACTTCCAGGCCATTGAGCGACTCTAGCAGTATACATGCAACATCCATTCAACCTCAAACCCTCCTACATATGGGTATCTTCTATTGAAAACCTCACACGCAAGTGTTCCAATCAGTAGGAGACCTCCCTATTGTTACCGACAACCCACACAGTTAGAGCCATCATGACCACTGAGTGATTCCCCTCCACCAGCGAGCTCTAACAACTCCTATGTTCCTGCTCCTCTAGTGGATTGTCCAACCCACAATGTCATCCTTCCCTACATCACTACAACACTTCTAGGACTCCCAACACTAGTTCCATCTCCTTTATGTCAATCGACATTGTGAACAATACTATGAACAGCAATGCCACAAACCATAACACTGCCATATAGCTCCCGAGTGACAATGACACTTTGAGCAGAAGCACCACCACATAGCACCGAAGCCGCACTACCATCATTCATAGCGTCATCATTCCCACATTGCCATTTTATGGATCAGCTCATTCGACACTGACTCCCACACAAACCTGTGACTCCCATCCATAATATGGACCAGATCCTAAATTGATTTCCAATCTAGTTAAATCAACAATTGAAAAAAAAAACAACTGAAAAAAAAAATCAAAAATTATCATAGCAAAGAGTAACTATAAAACCTCTTCTTTTTTGGATTTTATCCAAGGTCCAGATTTTCACAATTCGCAAGGGAGAGTTGAAGTCATTCATTCAAGAACCACAGAATGTAAATTCAACAACATCAAAGGTTTGCACTAAGTGGGTAAAGTCATTCCCTTGATTAAAAATTGCTTTGTTTTAATTCATTCAGTTTAATCAATCCTTAAGAGTTTACTTATCTTCCAAATCATTAATTTTTGTATATTAAAAAATAGGTCATCATTTATAATTTTCATAACTTATCAACCCCCATATTCCCTATGGTGAGTGGAAAGATCCTCAGCCAATGGATCGTGCATCTCATTCAGCTCCACAAACTTCACTTAGACAAAACATGCATCATGATGATATTTTTTACTAGAAAAGATTACTTTTCTAAAACTCATATCAAAGCTAAGCCTAGCTACGAATCTGAGTGACTAATGAAAATTAAAGCCCTTAATTTGAATGGTTATCTAAATCTAAATGTATTTCTCAATTGGATGGCCGAAATAAAGGACTACTAGACTACTACAATATGACCAAAACTAAATGAACATGCTTTGCACAAAGAAGTATAGAAAAAGTGTTCAAAATCATTGTCATAATAGAGGTTGAACCCATCACAAATTAGGTTGAAGTGAAACAAAAGTTGATGGAGAAATATATCTCATGCACTTTAAAAATCAACAATAGACCATATGGATAAATAAGTAGTCATCTCTAAGTGTAATTGAGCATTAAAGTAAGTTGAGGACCTACAGATGTTGCAATCTAGACTGAGTTAAGGACCTACACATGTGTTGCAATCTAAATTGGACCGTAGAAAAACTCTCATTCACTTTATTAATAGGTAAAGTTGTTTGTCTCGACCTCAATAGGATAAGCTTGCCATAATGCCATTGAAATTGAATAGTTCTTATAAGTTCTTGCATTTAGGTCACTCAGCCTATCAACTTGTAATGCACCTCCTCAAAGGGGGCACCATTCACCCTAGACCTATCATTCAACGGTGCCCACACAAGTAGAAGACTATAGAACATCAATTCAAACTATTGTATACTATGCTACAACTGTCGCAACAAACATCATGACGCTTCAAAATGCCTACATAAAATCTTAACCCTAAAGTCCTAGAGCCTGAGAACAATCCTCAAAATTAAGTAGCGTACTTCCCAACTTCAGGGAGTTATGAAGAGATCAAGATAATGAACAACCTGTGGAAGATCACGTACTAGTTGTTTACTATCCACACCAATGCTCATAACTCATGAAAGTGTACTAATATTTTCCATACTCTTGCAAATTATGAAAATAAATCAAACATTGTTGCACAATGTAGAAGTACATGTACGTACTTTCCACACGATCCATTGTAACTTGCCAAGCAAATTCAATCAAACCAAAACTCAAGCAACCTGTGAAGCAAGCCTAATCTTTGAACAATCTGTTTGCCAGTTTGTGGAAAAGGGAAGGAGTCATGAGGGATGGTAAACTTAATGGCTCGGGAACTCATGGCCAGCCCTAGTGCCTCACTAGAAGAGCATCCTTTAAGGTCAAGAAGATCTTAGATGAGTTTTAAGGCATAAACCCAAAGAATTACATGATGAACTACCACTTATACTCCAATTTAGTGTGTCATACTCTTTGTTACAGATTCATAATTGTCTATCCTCTCATACTACTACATAAAACCCCTAGAACACATTGAACTAAATAGGCACATTTAATGAGTTCCATGAGGAAAGGCTTTATCTGAGAAATGATGAGTTTTCACATCATCCCCGCATTATTGACGCTAAAAAGATGGCACTAAGAAAGTATGTGTTGACAATTGTATCATCTATAAGATCGTTGTTATGTGTAGTCATGGTTTGAAGTGTTGACTCGTGTAGTCCAAAAGGGATGGTATTTATTGTTCCAGCATGGAACCGACACCGATGCACTACTAGCACCACGATCGTGAGGCCATCGCAACCTGACAACAGCCTCACAAGGTCGCAAATGATGCCGCAGCCCGAGGCGACCCTTCGCAGCATGCGAGTGGTACTACGTTTTTGTTAAAGATTACTTTTTTATTCTTTTCAATAGGTAATCTTTTATTATAAATAAACTATTAATTATATATAATAGTTATAAATATAATATATAATTAATAATAGTTATAAAATATTAAGAATTGTTTAAAATTTTTAAATAATTTAAAAAAATTAATAAAATAATTTAAAATTTTTAGTATATGTTGAAAATTGAATGTGAATTTAAAATAATCTAAAAATTTTCTAAAATATGATTCTTAAACATTTCAAATAAATTTTTAAAAATAAAAATTTACAAATACACTCGAGAATAATTTAAGACCTTCAAATAACTTTATAATTATCTTTGAACTTTCAAAAAATTTTATAATTTTAGATTTAGTTTTGAATTTTAAAAATTACTTAATTTTAAAATAATTTTTATAAAAATTTAATAGAGATTTATATTATGAGAAAATATTAAAATATCAACTCAATACCTCAAATATAACATCAATAGTGAGCATATTTAATAATCAAATATTAATAAAATTAATTTTTAATTAATATACACTTATATTTGAAAATTAAAAAACTGAAATTGTATCGCCATGGCACACTATGGTACCTAAACCATATCATTCTGGTCCGGGACTAAAACTACAACACGAGTCATTGATACTAAGGTACTAAGATCTTAGTAATTCTCTAAGATTACTAGCTAAAATATCAACTTAGTGAGGATAGCAAATCCCCACTAATGCATTAGGTTGCATTGTAACCTCTTTGCATAAAATGAACATGCAGGTACCAACTACACCCCACGAGTTCGCGCAGTTGGTACATGCATGGGTAGTTACTCCGATAGGTCTTGGGGTGTGCAAAATGTCTCGTTGGATGACTGACCTTCCTATGCAAAGGGCTAATTCACTAGGGCAAAAATGCCCCGTGTGATTTACCTATTTGTATCTTGTGTGGGGTCGGCAATACTGGGTCGTTTGGGGTGAGCAATATCACCTTTTGTTCTAATATGATAGTTGAAATTTAATTACCTTAAGGATAAATATACTACATGTTCTAACTTTGAGGTAATGTTTTGAGACATTTATGATGCGGGCAATCATGACTTGATTGATTTTATGAATATAGATAGTTATCTATTTAAAGGAACATGCTTGTGTATTTTTAAATTTGTTACTTATAGATTTTTCATTTAGAAATTAAATACAAGTGGTTTTACTAGACACTTAAAACAAGATACAAATGTCCCCTTGTTTTTGATAGATTCTACTAGCCATCGTTCAGTAAGATATTAATAAGATTGTCCAAATATTGTGTGTACTAAGCTAACTATGCAAAAGATGAGTCTTTAAGCATCACTATTGATTCCCTATGAGTCATAAAATGGTCTTGACATGGATTTCATTTTAGGGTTTCCAAACTAATCAAAACCATGATTCTATCTTAGTGATGGTTTAGTAGTGGTGGTGGTAGATAGGTTTTCAAAAATTGCACATTTTATTTTGTGCAATAAAACAAATGATGTATCATATATAATCAAGTTGTTCTTTAAAGATGTTGTTAGATTACATAGATTCCCATAGTCAAGTCATATATGGATATTCAAATTTGTCAAATACTTTGAAAAAAATCCTATAGAGGACCCGACTTAGGTTTTTATATGCATTTCATATGCAAATTGATGGGCAAACCGATGTTGTCAATCGTAGTCCATAGAAATTGCTTAGATGTCTAGTAGGTGAGAAACCAAAATACTAGAAATCTAGAAAAAAATAAAATAAAAAATTTGTCAATTATCAAATTTACTTATAACCATTTTATAAATGAGTCTTAGACTTTCTCTAGAGCTTAGTTTGTATATCAAATTCCCTTACTTACCATTTCATTCCTCTGAGTCTGCTGAAACTTTCCTAAGCATGTTTGAAATAGTCCCATTGATGCTAGAAGGAAAATCACATTAAATAATTAAACTTATGAAATTCATACCATGCACATCTTAAACTTATGATGTATAATATAGGGAACTGTTCTTGTCTATATTCACCCAAAACCTTTTCAAAATAACCTCCAAAAAACTTCACAACCACTCCACTGGTCCCTTTTCATTAGGAGAAAGATTGGTCTAAAAGAAGTTCCATGCCCACTCCACTAGTCTCTATTTCATTCCAAGAAAGATTGGTGCTAATGCATATGTTATTAAAATACCAATGAATTTGAACATCAGCTTATATTGCCGTATCATTTTTTAACATTGAGGACTTACTGTAATATCGAGGAGCATTATGTCTTCCTCTTTATCTGTTGGTCTGACTATGATCACACTTATATAGTTCTGAAACACACACGCGGTTCCTTAGTCCATTCATTATATCAAGCACATAGTAAATATTCAAAATGTGATAGCTCCCTATAGAAGCATCTAGAGGTACTTGGATCATTAGAAATGACTTCTAGAGATAGACAACTTAGAATTCGAAAAATGAACTTCTAACACATTGTTTCTAAGACACTTAAGGTGATGCAACAACAAACATCAGAACTATCTTCTACAAAGGTTCTCCAGTCATTCGTTCGCAATAATTTTTGGCACCTTGAAGCTTGATTATGGGGGTCTTATCTCTCCACTCGACGAGGTTGAGCTATTCTTAGTGGAGGAGAATGATGCATATGGATTTGAATTCCAAATTTGAATTATGATTGAATTTGGAAACAAGAAATTTGGCATCTTGTAACTTATAAGTAGTTTAATGGGATTATTGTATTTCTCAATTTATGATATTTTATTTCCTAATTTAGTTAGAGATTGAGTTTATTAAAGTGGTGTTATTTCAATGCAACAATCTCTTGACTAATAAAAAAAATTAACTTTTAATTCTTTATATGAGATTTCCCTCTACGTGAAGTTGTACTATGTCATTTAGATCCCCCCCACTCCATACCATCTCAATTTTAACTAGCTCACCTTTGTGACCAAATCAGGACTAACTTCATTTTTCAACACCTTCCTTTAATTCATCTACAATATTGCAAGCCTCTATCTTCCCTAGACTCCAAAAGCACTCACCTAAGCAGATCATCTCTTCTTCTAGACATCCTCTAAACACCATCCTTGTGCCAATCATCCCAACCAACCCCATTTCTCTCTCTTCATGGCCCATTTGTCTTGCAGTCATCTCTATGAATCCGCAGATCCCACTTCTCGTGTAAACCAACCTCTCACCTAACTCGTCCCTCACCTATCCTTTATTTCCAACAACTTCAATTACAAGGCCTCTAATGTCTACTTATCATATAAAGGAGCTTGCCCTTTGATTCCACCTTTCTTCATCATCACTGTTGAATCTACTTCCACCAATTCAGCACTCATCTCTTTATTCTAATGCATGGAACAGTTATAGTAAACCCATAATTGTTATAAGCGTGAAGTGCAAAAAAACGCTCAAAGGTCTTGGGGCTTAAGACGCAAAGCGAAGCGCACGCTTTACGGAAAAAAACCTAATAAATATAATGACTAATAATCTATTAAAAGTCTTTAAAAATGTCTTTGAGAATCCAAATGTCGATAAGTAAATTTTCTTTGGTAAGCAGTAAATTATTCAAAAACTATAAATAAATTAAAAGTCTTTGAAAATGTGATAGATGAAATAACAAATATCCAAATATCAAAACAATCATCTTCTTCATTTTCATTGTCCAAATCTACGTCATCGGCTCCATCACTTGATTTGTATCCATCAGTATCTTCTTCTTCAGTTTCATCATTCTTTTCTTCATTTACGAGACTGGTTTAACGAACCGCTTTCCTCTTCGCGATCGAAGACGACACAGATCGAAGATGACGCCGGCGAAGAATCAGATCAGCAGCGGCGAGAGGAAGACGAAGAGGCGCAAGCAGGTTTAGGGCTATACAATTTGAAATTTGAACTTATATAAAAGAAAATAAAAACTTAT
>JBBPFP011007166.1:0-13598 GCA_037974795.1 Kaempferia galanga | reverse complement strand
TCATCTGGTGTGTGTGCGTGCCTTGGATTAGTCACCTCAAGGAGGTGGAGACCAAGTAAATCAGGGAGTTAGCATTGCTTATTTCGAGTTTGTTTCTTTTATTTTCTTGCTTCCGCTAACAATTGTAGGAACAAATCGAAGAAAGGCTATTCACCCCCCCTCTAGCCAATCACACGATCCTCAACAAAAAGTACTTTTGAGTGTCTGTGAATGTCAAAATTCTACTTTAGCTTCTATAACTTTTACTCAAAAACTAAAAGTAAGAATTTGATGTTTTTTTTTTCTGCTTTGTTGTTTATGTTCTAAAATTTAAAAATTAACATTTATATCCTTAATAAATTTACCATTTTACATAATTACCACTACACTTTTAACCTAATAATATTTTATATTTTCATATAATTTATATTTCCAAAATTTTTTATACATATTTTGTTATGTATTTATATAAATTTTATCAAATTTTTATATTTATATTTATATTAATTTTATATATTTTTTAAAGATTTATATTATAAAAAAAATTAATTTCCATACCATATTCAAAATATTTGTTAAATATATTATTATCATTTAATTTAAAAGTGAAGTTGGAAAAGAATTATCCATCAACACTTAAACTTTACAATATATTAACTTTTAGCTTACATTTCCAAACACTTTATATTTTATCTTCAAACTTCAAAATAAACTCTATAAAAATTATCGGGTTCGGATATTTAAACCCGATAATTGCGTTACCAATTTTGTCACTTCCACTTTCGCTCGGGGCCAACAAAAGCTCTCTCATATACAACTTATCGGGTTCGGATATTTAAACCCGATAATTGCGTTACCAATTTTGTCACTGCCACTTTCGCTCGGGGCCAGTTTAGTAATTACGGTGTTATGAGGCATTTATATGCGCTTCTCCGCCCTATCTCTTCTCCTCGATTAAGTGCGATATAGGCGGCGGCCTCCACTTCACTCTATCGCAATCTAAATCGGCAAAGGCAACAATTCTTCATCTTTTCATTGTCAGAGCGACTGATTTTTTGATGTTTGTCTATATTCGTTTAAGATTTTCTGAGTTATTGAGGTTTCTGGTTTTGATCGACTCTCTCAAAGTTGTAGAGAAAACTAACTTTCTGAGGAAATGGGGATTTGGATCCTTTCTTATGTGGTTCTTGCCTAAACAATTTGTTTTTGGGGGGAGATCTATACTGATTTTTGTCTTCGTATGTTATCCGTCACGCAACGTCTTTTGTCATAGGCTCTACATTTGTTATAATTTGAATATTGTTTTGGGCTTTGCTGATTACGATTTCAGGGATTTGAAATTTTCTTATTCCAAACTCTTTGCTTTCCTTTTTCTGTGGTTTCCATGCTTGGACAAGTGCCACCTGTGATTAACTCGCTCACGTGCTCAATCCATGCACAATAGAGAGTTATTTTATCATCTTTCGCTGCTTGTTTTTAACTAATACGCAGTAATTGTTTTTGAGAGGATTATTAATCTACGTAGGGATACTGATTAAATACTGTGCCTTCCTAGTTCGGTGATCGGGGGATTTGCTGAGCTAACAAAGCTTATTGCTCTGGTTATGTATGTTAGTCTTCTGATCATCTGTGGTGTCGTAAATGGATTTACTTATTTGTGGCCAAAATTTTGGTAGCTAAGGTTTGTAAAACATAATCTTCAGTCTGAGAGGTCCAAATCTTCTCTATTTCCCTGATGCTATTGTTTTCTTACCTAAGATCTTTAATATTTGCAGTGAAGAGTTTAATATACTTGGCCTATGTTAAACATGCCCAATAGGAATTATTGTTTTTCTTTGTTTTTTTTTTGAAATTTGATCAAACAGGAGTATGTGGTTGGGATTTGTTTCAACGTTCTTGTCACTAAGCTTTTGTTCTGAAAATTTTAGTTTTTTTTTTTACCGATAATCTTATCCACCAGTTGTAACAATTTAAAGCTTTTGCTCACAGAAAATATCCATACTTGACAAACAACAACAACAACCAATCCATACTTGACAAAGAACTATGTAAATATGAAGTAAGAAAATGTTTCCTTTCTGTGCAGATGGATGTAGAGAAGCTTAGGAGGATGGCAGGTGCCGTCCGCACTGGTGGAAAAGGAAGTGTGCGGAGGTAAATCTTTATTTTATTGCCTATTGGGAACAAATGTTCACTATCTATTTGCCTATCATTAGTGTATATGATCATAATCAAATACTAGGTTTTTTTGTCTATCAACAGTTTGTGTTAGCAGCTTATGGAGGCTGTTTGAACACATTTTTTATCTGTAATTTTTGTTACATCTTTTATCAGAAAGAAGAAGGCAGTTCACAAGGCGACAACAACAGATGATAAGAGGCTTCAAAGCACTTTGAAAAGAATAGGCGTAAATTCTATCCCTGCTATAGAAGAAGTCAACATTTTTAAGGATGATCATGTTATTCAATTTATTAATCCTAAAGGTAATTACATCACAAGAATAAAAAAAAAACAACAGTAATCAGTTACTGATTTACATGTTGATTTCCCTTCTACTCAGTACAAGCCTCAATTGCTGCAAATACATGGGTTATCAGTGGATCTCCTCAGTCAAAGAGTAAGTGATCTCATTAATATCAAACATAGGAGCGATGAATGTCAATAGAAAGCCTGATTTATATTAATTATAGTTGTGTTTCTTCTCTCAAATTCATCATTCTTCTGAAGACCACTTATTCAAAGTTTTCTTTGAACAGAACTTCAAGATCTGCTACCTGGAATCATTAACCAGCTTGGTACTTTTATCTCTACTCTCTCTACTCCTTTTCAGTTGTTCAACATGTTCTAATTTGGCAATTGTTTGCTACTGCCATTTATCTAGTCTGCAAATTTTGTTTAACTGATTTATAGTGGTGTGTATCCCATGACTTTTTTGAATTGGTTTGGAACTGGTTGTGGTTTTATTCTATACTCCTAGCTTTAGGTTGTCTATGTTCCCTCTTTTTTGTTGCGAATTGTTAAATGTTTATGGTATCATATTTTGCTTCTCTATTTGCTGATAAATTCTTTGTTTGCTTTTGCTTATATGGGAATGGTGACAGCTACTGTAAATGATGCACCTTGTTGAGATGGGAGTGGTGAAAAAAGTTATGAGGATTACTAATGTTACTTTGAGTCCTAGGTATAGTCGTTACAACCTGACCAGAGTAGCATGTACAACCAAAAAAGGGCCTAGTTTCCTCACTGATTCAGTTTTTTCATCAGATCCGAAGTGTTTCAAATATATGAAAACCCAGTCTACTCGATTGACTGATTCAATAAAAAAGGAAATAGGTTTGTCAGGGATTTCAACTTGTCAAAAATACCATTCTAACTAATGAAACTTGGGACGGATAAATGGTCTTTTTGCGTTGTAACCACAAAAGACCTAGATTTTCCCTAAACCCTAGCTGACAACTAAAATGACACCATGCAGCCATACACACTTCCATGCTTGACCTCGTCTGCATGTATGTGTTCAACAAGCCTGGCACCGGCGAAAATCTTGGCCTGACGCCAATGATAATGTTGCCTAGCCCCTCCTTCCATGTGCTCAATCACCAATTCTTGATTCCGGCCTACCGAAGCTAGCTCCCTAACTGACAACGCTCGATGGAGACACACCAAGCGTTTTACACCTACACTCTTTTGGTCGTTTGATCGGCTTGTCTTCCAGTGTTCCATTCCTACATCAGCAAGTCTAGCCATTCAACATGCGTTCAAGTTATTGACGAACAACTAGGCAATGACCTTCTTAATGCCCTTTAAAACCTAAAATAGGTCAGGTGTTAGATTAAATTTTTATCAATAATTATTTCTTTGGCCCTGGTAAATAATTTTTTTATATTGGTTTCTGTATAATTATGGGTTTTCATAACTAAAAATTTTAGGACGGTGGGAAGAATAATGGACTTAAACTAGCTAATGTAGGTTGGTTTGACTAAATAGTTTGTCCACGTTGATTCCTTCTGGATTTGCAATTCTACCTATTGATCTTTCTGTTTGTTCAATTCCATTTTTAGTTTGGTTTTTTAACGATGCTCCTAGGGTTTGTATCTTGTCCTTTGAAGTGCGCACTAATATTTTGTTTCCGATATCCAGGCCCTGACAACCTAGAGCACCTGAAGAGGCTTGCGGAGCACTTGCAAAAGCAGGCACCTGCTGCTAATCCTAAGCAGGAGGATAAAGATGACGATGATGACGTCCCTGAGTTGGTGCCTGGGGAAACATTTGAAGCTGCTGCAGCCGAAGGTCAAGCTTCGTAGAGAAGTGATACTTAAAAGGTACTATTTCGGACATTTCATGCTCTTGTATCCCCATCCTGGATGATTCCAAATTGGGACCGAACGTTACCACTGTTAAATCGACCACTGAAAATCAAATCTTTTTGTTTTTTCCTTTAATTAGAATGTTTTGATGTAACGACTAGTACTATATTGTGTTTTGAGTCGCAACTTAATCTGAAATTGATGAATTGCCCAGGTGGCATCGTACCTTTCTTGTTTTTCATCTTTTTCTTTTAAAAAATTCATTTTCTCGATGGTTGAAAAGTCAAGGTCATTTTCTTATGTTTCATTGGTTATTAGTTATGAAGTTTGCTCTTTATATCAAAGGAAGCTTTATTGCAGTGGGAAGATTGTTGTCGTATGTACGATCTTAAGTTTTGAATTGTGAGAATCGTTTTTAAGTCTTTTATAATAGATCATACGATTCAATTTTCTCATCTGGTTCCTTTACAAATAAAGTATTCATGAACTTGGGATGAAATGTTTAGTCCCACTAAAGTTTCCAATCGACTATCAGAGTAAATCAGAAAGCGCTCACAAGCCCAACATCCTATAATTATATATTCCATTTAAAGAAAAAAATTCCATTAAATATATCATAGGATCAAACCATAATATCTAAGTGCAACTTGGCATCCTTCCATTTTTAATATCGTTAAAACAGATAACAAATGTATAAATATTCACAAAGATAAAATTGATTCTATGAGCAACACTTTGTATTTGATGTTCAACAACAGCAAATCACAATTGAAGACATTTTATTTCTAATTGGTATGATATAAGAATTTAGACCTGTCAATTTGAGTTAGACTTGTTAAATTTACCACTACTAAATGATTTAAGTAGATTGAGTTAAAATTTTATCAATCCATTTAAGTAGTTTGAGTTAAAATTTTACAAATCCATTTACAAACAGATCGAACTTAGATTCACCTGTATATTGAGAAAATGCCAAAGTAGCTGCTCATGCACCTTAAACAATCATTGAAGTCCCTTGACACTTCTCGTACACATCAGAACTGACTTAACTTGCTATAACTCATCACAGGCTTTTATTTTTTTAATAGACTGATGAATTGATCCGCCTAATCCGCCTTTAATTAGATTAAAAATTTACCAATCTACCAAGACGACAGATCAACCCACCCATCCAACTAAATGACTAACCACCATAGACCAACCCACCCCATGATTGATCAGCCCGTGTAACAGCTCTACATGAGATATAAGCGAATCAACTGAAACTAACCTGAAAAACGAGTCGAAGCAAAAATACTCCATAAGCCAATGCCATTGGGTAATAAAATAATCAAAATAAAACAGCTTATATTTAGCCCAGCAATTTCCAATCGACTTTAACTAACCTGAAAAACAAGTCGAAACAAAAATTCTCCATAAGCCAATATCATAGGGTAATACAATGGGGATAAAAATAAAACAGTTCAAATTTAGCCAAGAAACCATCAAGTAGATCAACCAAAGTGCCATTAGCATCATTCTGCAATTTCCACTGACATTCATTAATACAAGTAGTAAAGCAGGCGAGGTGAGCATTAAATATGAAGAACAAAAACAACATCCCTTCAGACTTCTCTTAGTTCCTGTGGGGTCATGTGTTTTCCCATTAAGTTTTAATGGAATAGAGATACAATGGGAAGACGATTGAATCAAAAATCACACAAGTCGAGCAACGCAGCTTTAGTATCTACGCCTAGGGGGGCTCCTAGAACGGTGAGCTCCAGGGGATCTGTAGTGAGAAGCACAATAAAATAGATGAAAAGGCAAGATCAAGTTTCAAAGAGATCAGTTGCAAGATAGATGGAACAAGTAAACCACATTACAGAAATGAACATTTTATTTTTTATTTGTAGGGCAAGTTTTGGGAGATCAATAAAAGTTAGATGCCTGAAAATGAGGTAGCAAAAACCAAAAAGAAAAATCAAATCAAATCTTCTTAGGAAATACCTTCTCCTCATGTTTCTGTGCTTGACTGGACCTTTGCTGAAGGCCCAATCAACAAAAATTGTTTGTGTAAGGAGCTCAGTTCCATGAAGTGTTGCAATTGCAGCTTGTGCTTCCTCAAAGTTCTCGTATTCAATTAGAGCATAACCCTAAACAAGCAATAAGTACACAGATTGTTATGCAAAAGGAAAAAAAAAGACAGATAATAAATAAGATAGGAACTTAGTCTAACCATGTTGGAGTGTTGTCAGGTGTTGCCAATAAAGTTTTAATAGATCTAATATCAAGAACCCAATTAATTTTGTTTGCTTTCCTACATAGTCATTCTCAAGAAATATACAAAAACAGCTACTTTGTAAGATAAATATATTTCTGGAAAATAATAGGGCTCTCCAGTATTTGGTTCAGCCAGCTCAGGTGCTAGCTGGATGGTGATTTGCCTCTTGAGATCGAGGGTCAAACTGCGGGGCTGGTAGGGCCTAATTCCCAACATCTGTATAACTCACCCCCCATCCACCTACCTCCTCAATTGTTATGATTTACCTCCTTCGTGCTAGTTTTGGAGCTGGCTAGCGGGGGGCGCTGGGGAGAGCAAATTGCACTTTGCCACTTGAAAAACCAAAACCAACCAAATTTAATTTTGTCCCGGTTAGGTTTTTTATTAATTCCATTTGGTTTAATTTAGAGTGGTGAAGTTGGTTCAGTTTTTGCCCATTTTAACCATAAAAACAAAATATTATTTGGAAGCTTTACGTATTTAAATTTACGAAAGAAAATATATATAGTATATTTTTAAAATTCTAACTATAAAGTAAATGACAATTTTTACTCATTTAATTTCTTCATTTCCATATATGACAATTATATATATCAATTACTCTTCATTACCAATGTTTTTAATAATAATATATTTAAAGATTTAATTGCAAACATGATTTCATTATCAATTCCCATTTCCCATCATCTAAGGACATCCATCCTGTCCCATCCTAGAGTATTGTTTGCAAGTTTTCCTCGGCCGCCCACAACAGCTTCTCTCAAGCCATCCCCAACAGCTTTATATAAAAGAGCTACTGTGAACCCAGATACAGCTACTTGCCACCAAATCACTGCTCAGAATCCCAACCCCAGCGTCTTCTTACTAGTGCTTCTATGTTCACTTTCTCCTATGGACAACAATCCCATTTGCTTCAGATGAAAGAAGCAAGCTCTCTGCTCTTCATCCCAAAACTTCCTACTAAACCAAAATTTCCTGCTGTCTATACCTGAGATCTGCTTTTGCAGGAAGAAAGACTTCTTTTTCTCTGATACAACATCCCGTCCCGTGGTATTTATCAAGTATAATTAACCAAAAATCAATGATTAACAATTTTTTGGTCCAATTTCTCTATTTACTCTAATCTATTCACATCTAACTTTGTTGGTTTGATTATTTTTAGATGGACTTGCCTCTTTATTGAGATGTATTTCCACAGTTGACTATATTGATGTTCCAATGCCTAGTCATCCATGATTATGCTTGTTGTTAAGGACTAACTTCTATTTTTGTTTGTTTAGTGTATTCATTCAAATATTTTTCTTGTGCAATCAACAAAAAACATCATTGTGATAGATAGAGATGGCCAAAGGAATGTGCAATCGACTTGACCGTAACAAGAATGCGGGAAAAATCCATGATAATAATTCTTTAACAATGAATTGCTCTACGATGACGAAAACTTAGATTTACAGGAAGAACATAGAGAGAATAGATAATGGATGATTGCATCAGTCGTATGTGATTACATCAAAGAAATTAAAAGGTACTCATCCTCTAGTGACTTTGCTGTAATTTTTTTTTAATCTATGGAAATCACACATTCTATTTGAGATTGAAACTAGCACAAGGGAACCTTATTAAAATAGAAAGATTTCCAAAAATATATTTGAATATAAAAAAATCAGAAGGAATTATAACCAGTAAATGCAAAATAAGCTTTGTCATTCAGGTTTCACTCCAGACTAATCATCATAGAGATGTCAGAGAATTCTCTGACAAGGTACCAACTAATAGAACTGATTGGTTTGAATGCCTTCATCTGTTAGCCTTTCAAATTGTTCTCTAAAATATCTAACATGGTAGAATGAGATTACAAAGCAATCCTAATCAAGACATATATTGCCTATCCCTTCGGCCCAAATAAATATTAATGAATCAACAGATTTATGATGAATATTATAATACTACAACAACTAAGCCTGTATCCCACTAAACCGGGTTGACTATATGGTCATCCTCTTATGTCATTAGACTCGATCCCTAACTATATCCTCATCTATATAGAAATAAATTTGTCCTTTGCTAACCAAGTCTTCTTTAAGATGAATATTATAATATCAATAAAATTCCTCCGATTAGCAAAATATTATGTCAGCATGAATACTATAATTCACAATAATGTGTGCAACAAAATGGACAATCATTTTCTAGTGCTCTGAAAGCATAGACATCTTTGCAAAACAACCTAAACTTTTCTGGGGACAAAAGGAATGCTTAGAGATGATGATTTTACCAAGTTTGTAGATATGATTGTATTTACCTTCACAAAACCAGTGCGGCGGTCAAGATTTAAATGCAAATTTTTTACTTGGCCAAATTCACGAAAGGCATTATGAAGATCATCTTCCTGTGCTTCTTCATGAACTCCAGATACTAACAGCATCCATCCCTCAATAGCTGTAACAGAAAATTTGCACTTTTCTTAAGCAGATGCAGATGGCATGTTGAGCAAAATTTCTTCATCACAAAAAATGGAAAGAAAAAACAGGCAGGAAAATAATCTTCTAGAACTTGCAAAATGTACAAGAATAGAAACCTAAACACGACAAAAGAAAAAAAAAATATCCTACAACGAAGATTTGTTTCATACTGCAATAATAGAGTTCTAAACACAATGAAGGTTTGTTTCGTAGTTCATGCTCCAAGTCATCGAATCTCATTATAAATTGTTATACTATAAGAATCAGAAGCAACTTACATCATATGTACCTCCACTATGTTACCCATTGTTAATAAGTCACAAGCACAGATTTGAAATCTTGATCAGTGTTGCCAAATATTAAATTCCCCAACATTTAAAAAAAAAACCCTGTGGAATATGCTACACAGAAAACCAGCATTGAGTGTTTAACTTGATTTGAAATTTTACACTTAAAATACAGGTCAGGGAAATACAAATCTACAAAAGATAGATGAATATCTTATTTAGTGCAACAATTCATAAAGCCTTCACACTGTGATAACGTTTGTCGCCCAGGTATATATTCTTCCCTTCTGCACCATAAATAAGAAGACAAACATCCGAGTTGATATTTTCTGCATATAATGGACACCATAACTAAGCAATACACGTAGCATGATGAGAAAAAGGTACCAAAAATGTTGGTTTATATCACCAAATGCAATAGAGTAAGCAGGGTAGGATTTGCATGGATACATAGGACTGCCATTGTTGGAATAAGACTATACCAACTATACATATCCATGATTTTGACTTATATCATGTTCTTAGGTTGACAACAGCCCTAAATTCTTCTTGGAGAACTTGAATGAGGCATTGTAAAGCCACGACAACCAATTCAAATGATACAGTGTTCACATAAAAGTTTATATAGAAAATCAGATGCAGGACATCATATACCACATCAATAAGTAAAATCCCACTGATCGATTAACTTGTAGCTAGAAGGAACAGATTGAATCTCATAGAGGATCATAAACAACAGCATCCTACCTAGTTGCGCACTTTTCCTCATTATCTCGTTTCTATAAAATTGGGTTTTCTTAAAGAGAAGGAAAAACCCACGAACATTGTCAGGATATGATAACATAAGACGAATATGAAAATGGGAGTATCATCCTCACCAAGAACCCAACAAAATCGAAGACGCAATGCTAAAAAAAAGGAAGCATGGTGTTAGGATTAGGGTTTCGCCGGCTTACATCGCTGAGGCCCGGGACCTCCATCCGAGTTGAGGGAATCGAACTCCCTGGCAGACAGGTGGCTGCCGCGACCAGGGCCTGCCTCCTCGCGGAAGCCCCGGCCTTTGGTCTTCCTGGGTACTAATCCAGAGGAGCCACCGCCCGCGATGGTGGATCGAAGCTTAGTCGCAGGAGCAGGAGAAGGGTCGGCGGCGCCAACCTCCTCGTCCATGAGATCGTCCTCATCGGGCTCGAAATCCACCACCTCAACGTCGCCTACGGCAGCCGCCATGGTCTCTCTCTCTCTCCGCAGTCCTGTACTCCTGTTAGCGCTGGAAAAAAGGCTATAAATTATCCTCCTTTTCCATTTACGAGTCACTTTATGGACAATCCAAATAGAGATATAAAATCGACAAGAATTTCCAGTCTTTTTTATATATAATTCCGATGTTTCGACGTCGCTTTTCTTTTAATTCACTTATTGAATAAAATCATAATATAACTTATGCAACGACTGACCTATGAAATATTGGTGTCTAATAAAATTCAAATTTTGATCAGTTTATTTATTCTTTTAAATGCTTTATCTAAATTTTCGTCGTTCCTAATTGAATTCAAATTTTTATCATCTTATTTATTCTCTAAATATTTTACTATTTTTTTATTAATTTTGAGTATTCAACTGTAAAAACGGATTAATTTTAGAAATAACTTATCTGATCTCACGTTGAGGATGATCCATTTAATTTTATTAAAGTTTTTTTTATTAATTATCATGATAAATAGAAAAGTATAGATATATAATGACGAATAACTCAGCATCACAAGTAATTTAAACTCTTCATGTGCAATGTGTCACAAATGAAATTTAAACCCTCCTTACCTAAGGAGTCTACCCCATGCTTACCATTGCACCCTAGATTTGGGAGAAAATATTTTACTATTTTTTTATTATTTTTTACTAGATATCTAAATTTTACCATCCGACTAATTTTGGATAGATAATTCAGCTCCACATTTCGCTCCTCGAGTAAATTTAGAAAGCTTGATAGCTCTTAACAAAAAATAATAAAAAGTTTTACTATTTTTTAATCCAGATATCAAATTCTTTAAATTAATTAATCCTGGAGGTAATCGATTCGGTTTAACTCCATACAAATTTATTTTCATATTAGAGAGGACAAAAAGTGTATGTTTAAGTTGAGGGAGTGGTTGTATCGTCGTTCTCCTTCGCCCTCCTTCACCTTCTATTTTTGTACTCCACCTCCCTTGCACTACAATTCTTGTGAATTTTTTTTTTACTATTTGGATTAAAAAAAATTGAAATCACCACTTTAGTGATTCTATTCCTTGAAATGGAGTACATTAAAAAAGACATTTGTTTTGGCTCCGTGCTGAAATAAAAATAAAAATTATTTTATTATGATTAAGGAACACGGATGAAATTTAAATGGAAAATAGATTTTGATGTTATATTATAAAAAAATTTAAATTTTGTGATTCGAATGTATAACATTATATTTTGATCAGAAATCTTAAATTGCTACCTCAAGCACATAAAAATATGAATTAATTATTGAATTGCTAGCACATACACAACTAAGTCAAAGAGAATAGAACCAACAATCAAAAAAAGAGTTGTTGAAATAAAGATTTATATTTCTGATCAAAAGGTGAAATTATTTTATATTAAAACATTTAAAATATAAATATTATTAATGAAAGACTTTCTGTATTTCAATTATTAATGCAGGCATTTTCTGCCTCACAGGACCAACAGAATCTAAGGATAAAGAAGAGGAAGAGAAATAGAGAAGAAGATGGAAGCAGGAAAAATGAGAGACAGGTAGAGGAAATTGCAGCGGCTGAATTGCAGAATGGCCACCCACAGCTAAGCTGTTGCGAGCTTCCTCTATGACATGGGGAAAATACAAACAAAAAAAAGCTCTTAAAATATGCTTGATCATCGCGTCATCATTTGCAAAATTGGGCGTCTAGTACTGTCCAAAATACTCTTATACTATAGGATTATTTGACCGTGTAAAAATTAACAATTTATTTATATAATTGTATAAACTAGTTGTTAACTACGCAATGATTCTACGTACTATGATTTTGCTTATTTGAGTGTTAGTCTGGTCAAATAAGGGGGACTTTATGACAGTATTTACCATATTTTAAATAAATATCATTTGATCACGATCGATTAGGTATAAGTCATTATGTATTTATATCATTTTGATTTTATTTTTCTAAAATAATCTAATTAAAATAACATTTCATCGAGAAAACAAATGTGTAGACTCGATTACACTTATTACAACCGACTCGATTACACTTATTACAACCGACTGATGAACCTACGACATTTTAAAAATAAAAAATTCATCAAATTGAAGTTTATTTAGAGATCTTTGATTTCATATATTATGTGTCATGTAGTTCAACCCGAATCAAAAGTTATATTCTCAAAATTATAACTTGTAGTTATAGAAGTTACAATTTCTTAGTTGCTACAATGTATTGCTAATCTTCAGAAGACTAACAACAACGTGTTACTCATCTTTAGAGGACCAGCAACAATGTGGTGTTATTCTTCAAAGGATCAACAGGAACATGTTGTTGGTCTTTAGAAGATCAACAACAAAGACCAACAATAACGTGTTGAATCATGAACTTTAAGATATCATAATTTTTGATTCGGGTAAAATCATGAAGCACACAACATCAAATAGAAGTTCATTAAGAAAGCTTGGATTTGATATATTATGTGTCCTGTGTTGAATTTGTAAGGTTGCAAACATAGTCATGTGGGTAGAATAGTCGGCATAAGAGTCTTGGTCCAATCAAACCATGTTGGGAGGTAGAATATTGACCTCGAATAAAGGAAGTATGAGCTCCCATGTCTGAATCAAGAGGACTAGACACTATCCAGGAAGTCCTAGTTGCGGCTAGGTCAAGAAGTCCTAGTAGGTTGGTTAGACTGAGGGGCAGGAAGTAGTCCTAGTGGGTCAAGAATCAAACGTCAAATGGATAGACTTTCCGTTTGATGGGGGTCTGTGGTCCTATTGGATTTGCAAGTCATTTGTGAAGATATCTAAATTTTTTTGGACCTAACATCTTATAGTTCAATTTGAATCAAAAGTTATGACCTTTCAAAGTTTATACATGTTGCAAACTTTGAAAGGTTATAAATTTTGATTTAGATTGAATCACAAAACATATAATATATCAAATCGAAGTTTATTCAGGTATCTTTGATTTGATATATATGCAACTCGTAGATTAATCTGAGTCAAAAGTTATAGTCTCTCAAAAGTTTCCTAGCATATACGTTGTAGCAGCTACGAAACTATAACTGCTACAAC
>JBBPFP011007057.1:0-13598 GCA_037974795.1 Kaempferia galanga | reverse complement strand
CAAAAAATAATTAAGATATCTCCATGATGGTATGATATTATCCACTTTGAGCCTAAGCCCTCGTGACTTTATTTTTGAGCTCTACTCAAAAAGCCTCATACCAATGTAGACATCTTCCTCTTTTAAACTCATGATCTTTTCCATATGTTTACAATGTGGGACTATATTTGCAACCTTGTAATCCAAACAAATTTCAAGGCAAGCAGCATGATTTCAAAGAGCGGCTCTTGTTATTTTCTTTGATAGGGCGCAAAGAGGAGCTTAAAGACCAACTTCTAGAAGTTTCAAAGCCTGGCACGCATAGCCACAACGCCTGACACGGGCACCCGTGCCACCCGGCACGGCCGTGTTGAGAGCCTACCAAAAAAAAACTTTGATCTCTTCCATGCCAAATTTCGCCGAGAGCAAGCACGGGTCATGACTCCCTTGATCTCCCCCTTATTTCCTTGTTTCCTAACCCTAACCCCTACTTGATTTTCTGGTCTAATTTTCATTTTTATGATTCAAAATTGAGGAGCAATGTGAATACTAGATAGAAAAACGTCTTTAGCACCTAAATGACTCAAACGTTTAGCATGCATCATTTGGTAACTCCCCTCACTCTAACTTCCTTCGAATTAGAGTTATGCTTATCTTTGAGACATTGAAAAATTTAAGTTTGGGAGATGTATATATGTTGGGTTGTTAGTTAGTTTGGTCATGTTGCTCTTTACATAACAAATTTTTCTTTAAGTTGCATCATGTATCATGTCACTATTTATTTATTCCTCATAGCAAATATGCTAGCACGTTGGTTCAAGTTATTTATGTTTTATGTTTACTAGTATGCCTAGTGATCTATTTTCTCTTATCCATTGTAGCATGAAGTGAGCATTGTGTTTTACCCTAGTTTAGGATTTCGTCACACTTTGCTTGACTGTAATGGTAGATATTTATGAAAATAGTTATGATTCATAGAACCAGACTAGTACTCTTGCATCCTAGATGACCTTTTAACTATATTTTGGTTACGAGATAAACTCGAATCATGTCAACTTATAGGAAAAATATGAATCCCAAAAGAAAAAAAGGAGAAGCACTTTGCAATCACTTATCAAAGAAAAAAAAAAAGAGAAGAATAAGAGATAAAAAAACAGTTGTCGTGAGTAAAAACTAATAAATTAGCCCTTTGAGATCGAGTTAGATTACTAGGGGAATAATTATTATGTTTCTCTTGATAGAGTATTTCTTTGAGACCTTGTGTAGACTTTGAGAGGGATAAACTGTGTGTGGCGGGTAAGTGCCTATCGCCGAAGGCATAAGAACATGTTTCGATGACGACTTGGTTAGTCTTAGAGATTAACACTTGAAAAAGTTAAGCCACTCATTGCATTGAGCACAGAGGACTTCTACTTAGGTCGCACTCAAATAATTTTGTATCATGCTCATCAATGAAACTACACGATAGGATTAGACTGATTCACTAGGGATTATGACGCATCATTTACACAAATCTTAATTGTAGGTTTTGCTTGAAAATAAGCAAATGTTTAAGTCTAGGGTATTTTGATAAGTGCATTTCATATAGTTTTTTATCGTAATTTAAAGCATATATTGTCCCATTTTATATGCACACATTTCATGTTTCCATTTCTTTGTGCTTTATTTGGTTACTTATACTCTTTTAGTTCGAAAAACTACACTTTGCTTATTTTCATTGATAGAACGTGATTTCTAGAGCATCAATCCCTTGGAACGTGAAGTTGGAGCAAGGAGCACGCTCTAGCAGTGTCCCACACGGTCGTGCTCCTATTGGTAAAGAAAGACGACGAATGAAGTGGAAAAGGGCTTAATTGACTATCCACGCTTCATCATTAAGCTTCATCATCGAGCCAACACACGAAGCATTTGGAAAGAAAAAGGCAGTAAAAAGACCATCAAAGTGAAGCTTTAATCAACGAACAAGCTTCGACCATGTCTCATGACACGAGCATGTTCATACGGACGAAATCAGGTCCAAAACAGTGTTAAAATAAAGCCAACACCATGGTAAGCCGTGCTAGCTGGGCACGACCCAAGTCAACTTTGGCCATTTTACCGATCCTAACATGAACACATGTGTGTGCTGGCAAGGGTCGTGTCAGCTTTCGGCCCAAAATGGTAGACAAAACTTTGAACAGCCATAACTTTCAGCTTGGTTAGTGTCTTTGGTTTGTAATGTCCTTGTTATGTAGTAGTTTTCTTGATTCTAGGAGTAGGAATTAGCTACTTTGATATGTAAACACTATTTTATTTAATCTATTGAGTTTGCATGTTTTTTGTTCGATGAAATGTGTGTTTATAGTCTGGGCCTACTATGTACACACGATTTCGATGCCAAAAGAACCAGATTCGTATCCTATGAGAATTTTAGGATGAACCTTCGACCCGTAGATACCCGAGACGTGTAGTCGACTATGAAAGTAGATTAGTATGCCATGAAAAGCAATAGGCTATCATACATCTTAATAGATCTATTCTAATTTGTTGCCACACAGTAAGAGAAGACAATTTAGGAGTTGTGGGATCACATGACAAGGTCTCCTTAGAAAGCAATCCCTCAACTATGTTGCTTTGAAAGTAGACGATGAATTGGAACGGATAAGCCAGGGTAGTCCCAAAAGTTCACATCAGATACCATAATAGTTTACCATATAAATAATCATTAATGATAGGAAACCAAACATAGATTTAGTGTTTACATCATTTAGGTGAAACTGAAGTCCTAGAATCGTTTTCCCCCTTCGTTCACTTCCTCTTCTCAATTTCTCTTAACCCTCACAACTCGCTCAATTGCTCTCAAACCCCCTAACTCGGCGCAACTCTCTCTCTCTCAATTCTCTCTCATTCTCTTATTAACTCAACCACCGTTAATTCTCTAGATAACCTATTTTGTCATTTTAACTAGTATTTGATTCACAATCCTCGTGGGGTTGATATCTTTTTATACTTGACGATATTTTCGTGCACTTGCAAATTTATCACCCATCATGCACTTCTCATAGTGTGCCATCTTTAATTGTGATAGCATTTAGTTCATAAAACGACTTTGGGTCCTTGTATAATGTATGTATTTAGGTCAGCGACATAGTTCTAGATTCAACAACTTTTAAGTACTTATCTAGAAATGTTTCTATTTTCTCCAACTCAAACCAACACCTCATTCTACCTAGCAATATTACTCTAGCAAAAGGGTCACTTTAATATAGGGTTATTGGCCAAGAATTCCTTCCTTATCTTTATCACTTTATCCCATGTTTTATATGCCTTAGTTTTCATTAAACTTTCTATCTCTGAGCAAACTTATAAACCATATTATTCAGTGATTTTGGTGTGTTTAGGATTCAACTACTAGAAAGGTGATTTACGTTAGTACAATTGTGCCCTCAAGTGGTCTAGTGTGACCTTGGATTTTAATGTTTGGGCAAAGGGTTCAAGTTAGGTATTACCCTATGTTTTGATGTGTTTGAGTGTGCAAGAACTTGTGGAAAAGCATATAGAGCTTGGAAAACTTGTATGGTTGATGACTTGTCATGGCCAAGATGACATCCTCAGTAGCTTGGAGGTCCGGTGAGATTGGAGAAGGATCATAGATATCTAAGGGATTGCAAGAGGAGGTGCACTATGGTGGTGTTGGAGTAGCTCTAGAGCATTGATTTGGCATAGCTAGGTTACCAACTCGATGGCTTAAGGTCTCTAGAGATCAGGAGGTTGCATGAGGCAGACCAAAGGATCGCAACACAAGGAAGCAGCGAGGATAATATTCAATGGAAGCAAACTCTGTAGATGATGTGAAGGATGGTATGTGGAGGAACCGTAGGCTCGTGCGTATCTAAGGGATCAAATAAGCTGACTAGAGATGGTTAATGGATATAGTCAAGCTAAGAGGATAAGTATTTGGTGAGCTATGAGTGTTAGTGATTTATACCCTTTGAGGATGAGTACAACTCAACACAGGCAGCTTCGACCCTAGAGGTGGTCATAATTAGGGTCAAACAATTAGCGATCAATTGGGAACCTAATACCCCAATGGTTTTGAGGTATGGGTTGACCAAGCAACTCATGATGGCATTTGTCGATTGGTGTTAGAGCCGACTGAAAATCAATACCCTAAAGTTGTGGTAGACTTCAGAGGAACAATCGACCCCACTCGACTATGCCCATAGAGCCACTAAATAAAATGGTTCTATTCATTGCTAAATTAACTGATGTAGGTGAACAATCAATTGCTTGCCTACATGGAAAGGGAGTCATTGTTGCAGGATAACGGTTGCATTGCAAGGAGCAGTCGACTATAAAGGCAGAGTAATCAACTCTTGAGTGATAGATAGCAATAGACATTGGAGGATTGAAGGCTACAAAATGGAAGCTTGGTGGAGTCTGCAAGGCTTGAAAAATAAGGCTAATTAGGTTTTATTAGAGCTTCTCCCTTATTCCAAGCTTTCTTATAATCTAATTGTAAACATTTTAGCTTGTAAAAAGTTTCTCGACCTCTGGTAATTGATCAAGGAGAAAAGTGAGTGGTTTTCCGGGAGTGAACCACTGAAGAATCATAAGTGGTGGAGTAGGAGCAGTTAGGTAATCATGTTAAGCTTAATTATCCGTTTAAGTTTATTCTACTATGTTAATTGTGCTTGTAACCTTGCTATCAATTGCAAGAGTAGACAGAATTTCATTTGCATGTAACAATGGTTATTCACCCCGCTCTAGCTCAGCCATCTTGTCACCAACAATTTGTACACGACATAAGTCTCAAAGATTAAGTATAGGTCATACACTCATCCACTTTTATAGTTGACAGTATTCGTCTCCAAATTCGCAATCACCTTGAGCATTCTATCCTACAATATTTGCAAATAATGATACCTAATATAAAATATTCAATGTCTAGAGTGTGAACCTTTTCATTTATAAAACATATTTAATCCTCATTTCCTCCTAGTGTCCATAAATGTGCTTCAACATAATTTTGTCTTAATACATTCAAATATTTAGGGTGTCATTTACCTTTAAAATTTAGTCATAGGTACTTTGTTCCCTTTTTTGATGTCCTCGTGCATGTTTGGCTTTTGTTCTAATGTTTTCTTCATCCACTATTCCTTTTGTGTTGAAATCAAAATACAGTTTGGAACTCCCATTTGAGTACTTATGAAAATGCGAAGAATATTTCCGATGTCATTATCATTGCATGCTAAGTACCAAGTTTGAATTCACCAAACAATTTTCCTAAGCCCTTATCAATCTCCTCTACCTAACCCAAGACCGATCGACAAGCCCTTGCCCACATCATCCTCCTCAATTGTCACTCAAGCTACCGTATCAGCTAGCAAATGAAATTTTAAGGAAAAAAACCCCTCTCTTATGCACAATTTTTCCATGGACTCTTTTTCAATGAATAATAAACATAGGAGAAAGGTATAGACCACCTCTAAGTTGAAGATGACACCTCCCTACTATGTAACAAATTGGTAGTCTTTGGGAGCTCCTAAAATTGAGTATATTTTGTAACAAGCTACAATATTTTTGAATCACTATATCAAAAAAACTGGTAATCTCCTTTGAACCCAAGATATAGTGTTCGAAGCTTATCCAGGGTGAGAAGTTCTACAAATTAGATAGCCTACGTAACTTAACTTGGTTGAAGTCAATCTATCCCTTATAGCTTCTTATTATTCATCTTAAAGGGTTGTAAGTACTAGGTTCAAGAATCTTCAAATGTTTGTTGATACCAAATGTAGAAAGATTGGTGCTTATTGTTTTCTGAATTTTTTTTGGCTGACGCAAGCATAAATGCTAGTCTTTATTCAGATTAACAAAACAAAGTGAGCTTAATTATTGCACTTGTCAGCCAAATTATATTGGTGTTAAGAATGCATGGTTTAAAATCTCATACTATGTCAGGTAGCACGGTCAAAATATATTATTATAATAAATTACCAAAATTCCATATTACTTAGCACTCAATATTACTTAGCACAAAGCACAAGTAGTCTCTTCCGTGTTGCTATGTCAATAACTATCATATTATTCTGACATAGACATCCTTGGGAAGCTCAGTACATGCTAAAATGAATTATAATTTGGTAGTTTATGTCTGTATAACATCATATCAAAAGTGAACTATTTCAAATGGGGCAATCAGTCAAAATTTAGATCTATAGTCTCTTCTCTTCTTTCTTTTTCATCTTCTTCATCCTTTCACTTTTAATTCGCCATCGGAACCACAAGTCAAAATATTGGCATGCTATCGACACTGTATAGTCAAAAACTGTAGCACAGCTCAAGATTTTAACCCTTTGTTGAACGTCATAGTAGATCAACTTGTATTCTCTCCCATCATAAATGAAAATCCAAAAAAGATGCCTAATGTCCATTAAAAAAAATGACTAGGGTGTTCCATATGTGATGTGCTAAGAAAATTTTGAATCATTAATTTCATTCAGTAACATTGGTTCAGGTTCAAGGGATAATTCTGGGCAACTGTCAAAAGGGAGATGTGCACACCATTAAACAAAGCTGGCTTGGTCCGAACTGTTTGTCAGAGTAGACTTGCCACATTCTTCAGAAACAAATTGCTTTTGGGCTCGGCAAATAACAAAAGACTAATATGATATAGATTAAGTCTACTCCCGAAAGAATTGGTAAAATTAGTTAATCACAGCTGATGGTCATAAACTCTGTAAGTAACCTTAAAATACTACTCATCTGAGTGACAAATAATCACTGTTAAGGCATTGGAAAGAAAATGAATTGTACTTGAAGGAAATTGCAAAGCAAAACAGTGCAACTTTAGTAACAAGTTAGAGCGTTTAACTTTCATAGGTTTTAGACAGAATGCAAGGATAGAATAAATTTTCCATACTTGTTTGCTCCACTCATTTCCATAGTAGTACAAAGTACCACGACTATTAAGTACAAAAAATCTTTGCTTCCATTCTCCTCTTGAACCTGAAGATCTCTTAAGAAGATAACCTTGCTTAATTATCTGTACCTGCAAGAAGTATAAAGGTAACACTAAGTGAATCTGTTAGAGGCCTTGGGTTCTACTCCTGACATGGAAGACACAAAATGGTCCTTCAAAGAGATAATTTCGTAAAATATATTCACACTTCTACATGAAAAAAATTAAATGCAAAAGCAAATCTCAGACTTCCTTCCTCCCTAGCCAGAGGCCCCAGAACTGTAGCAACTAACAAATTCAATTACATATTTAATACCTCCTCATTCACAGTCGAATTAATCAGGGCTTCTATGTTTCTGTATGATTTAACACCAACTACATGAATACCATCACCACTAGTTGTGGCCACCACATTGCTGGAGGATCTTAGATTTGCAAGCTCATTTTGAGTTCTAAATTCCTGGATTCTCTTTTCAAGTTTTTCATTCTCAACATTAATCATTTCCTTCGTCTGTTGAGTGTACGTCAAAATCTGCCAACTCAAACAAAAAAAACAAGTTGCAAAGCATGATCCAAGCAACTCATGAAATAAGCAAAAAAAAAACACACACACACACACAAAAACTACCTGATGAATAAATGGTTCCATCTGACTCAGTAATTCATAACCCTGTAAAAGGATAGAACCATAGACATAAACCTTACCAATTAAAGTGTCCCATGTGGGCAATATAAATAAGGTAGAACAAAAAATACAGAAAAAAGGTAGAAGAGGACAGAAAATTTACCTGCTTAAAGTATCTCATATAAGCATCCATTACTGCACTTATGGATTCTAGGAATTCAAATTTTTTCTTCGCTTCAACATTAGCAAGAGCACTAACCTGAACTCCTTAAGAAGACACATAAGGAAGTTGGCACATAAACTAATGGATTTGTGTGATTAGCAGAAAACTAAGAAATCTTAGCAGACATACTAGATTAAAACGACATCTTTCCGAAGCTGACTTTGAGTTATGCAGATTCTGTAAGATACCAAAAAATAAAAATAAAAATAAGCAGCACAGTAAGTTGTCGTGCAAGCATATTTCAATGCACATTTTTATAAAGGAAACCTTGCCTCTTCTAGTTCAGCAATTATGTCTGCTCTTGTGCCTTTCTTTACTGACACAAACTTCTCACGTGCCTAAAGCCACAAAACAACAATATTTCAATCGTTACAGTTAAAATAAATACTAGTTTACAATGATCAATACTCAGAGAACAATAACTTCAGTTACTACAGTTGAACAAATTTAAAGACTAAGAATGTAAAGGATGTTAATGGTCAAAAGATACTTCAAAAATATACCTTATCATACCCTGCCATAGCTTTATTGTACTGCCAGCGGCACTCCTATAATCCATGAACAGCCATCAGATCAAAAGTATAGCATTTTTTCACTTATCCTTTTCCTCTGAAATAATTATCAGCCTTTAACAGTACAAATGTCTTATGTTGGTTTGACCATTTTAGAGCAACCAGACTAGCAGACTTTGTTAAAGGTATTGCTCTGCTTTAGTTTTCATATATGATGCAATTGATTTTTGTTAAAGCTAAAACCACTTAATCCAAAAGCTCAAGTTGTTTGGAAAGGACCTAATTTATATATTCATATTGTTAATAATCCCCTTTCCGACCCCACCTAGTGGGATAAGGCTTGATGGTGGTTGTTGTTGTTAATAATCCCCTTTCATGTAAGGGTGACACTTCCTCTTCGTGTGTTGGAAGGGAACTTTACTTCATCGGTCCCAACCGCCCAACACATGATTTGATATGCATGAATTGATTTTTTTTCCCTTTTTGAAACAAGCTGAATTTGAAACTCAAACCTACTACTCTGGCACCATGTTGAGATTCTGGACTAAGTAGAAGTAGTTACCCAATCAAATTCAACAATTTGTATATACACCAAAAAATATCACCTCCATTCACTTTGACTATAATGCTGATAGATCTAATTTTTGTTACCACCAACTATAGGTTAATATCATACTGTGACTTCCAACATACAAAAGTAATCCAAACTATGAAAATACATTATTATGTCCCTCTTGTTTTTAGCCTTTGCCACTTATGTCCCTAAAATATTTTCATTCCCATTTATATCCCTCTTTATTTTTCTTCTAGATAATATCCCTACCGTTAATTGAAATACATGACTATGTCCCTCTTATTTTTGATTTTTCATACTTATATCCCTAAAACATTTTCATTCCTATTTATATCCCTCCTCTTTTATTTTTGTTCTAGATAATATCCCTACCGTTAATTGCTCTATGAATATCAGACGGAAGTGACATATGATGTGCATGTGACTCTATTCTTCCCTGTCGACTGTTTCTGTTCCTCTTCTCCCCACATTTTGTGATAAGAAATTCAGAGGCAAATGGGGAAACCATGCGACCGATTTCCTCTCTCGCCAACGATTGTGTGGGCAACTTGTTCTTCTTTTGCAGGTTCCGCACGATGTCGACACCATGTTCACGAAGTCGCTTACGGTGATGAAACAGCCGCATTGGGTGTGTTCGTCCTGGAGGTTCGTTCTGGGGTGGTAGTGTTTCGTGATGCCCCTGACTAGCTCCATCGCCCGCCCGTGCTCTTCTCTCGTCGTTCGCAGCTCCTCCTTTGCCATCCTGACAAACACCTGCATCTCCCTCATGAGCTCGTCGTCACCACAAGATTCCAGGAACTACTTGATCTCATCCAAATGGGCGCCTAGAGAAGCGCAGATCCCCGCGAGGGACTTGGGTCGACGTCCATGGTCGCTGATTCCCTTGACTACAGAAAGGTCCAACATGATGTACTCTTTCTCCCTCTCCTCCCTTGTGCCAGGGCCATTCAGGCTGGTCGTGCAGTCCAGGGTCGTCGACCCGTGGCTATTGTTGCGATTCACCACTAGGCACTTGTCCTCTAACCGGACGACCTCCTCCACTACGAAGTGTAGTAGTGTCGTGCTCCCATTGATGCTCTTCATATCTGAGCTTGTAGAGAACAACGAGGTTGAAGGCCTGGGCATTGCCACGATGGAGCCGGTGAGGGGAATCACGGAATACTACCACCCTGGAATCTCCAGAACGAATGGAGCCAACCCATTACGGTTGTTCATTACCATGAGGGACTTCCTAAACATGGTGGACAAGACCTACGTCGACATTGTGCGGAACCTACAAAAGATGAACAAGCCACCCATAGAATCTTCGGCGGGTAAATCATTGGTGCGAGACAAGAAACCGGTGGCACAACTTCCCACTTGCCGCCGAATTTCTTGTCGCAAAATGTCAGGTTGGATTTGAGCAGTGACGACGAGGACGCGCCGCAATAGGGGAGAAGAGTAACAAAAATGCGTGACAGGGAAGAATAGAGTCACGTGCACATCACATGTCACTTCCGTCTATATTCACGAAATAGTTAACGGTAGGGATATTATCCGAAACAAAAATAAAAGAGGAGGGATATAAATGGAAACGAAAATGTTTTAGGGACATAAGTGGAAAAAACCGAAAACAAGAGGGATATAATAATGTGTTCCAATTAACCATAGGGTTATTATATGGAACAAAAATAAAAGTGGAGGGGTATAAATAAGAATGAAAACGTTTTAAGGACATAAGTGGGAAAAACTATAAACAAGAGGGACATAATAATATATTTCACCGACTATTATTAAGCTTGTAATATACCATGAATTTCAGTGACCAAATGTTATCCAAATTATGTGAAATCCTAAGTCCATTTGACCATACAACTGAATCAAAGAAAAGTTACCTTAACATTTTGCAGATCCATGTCAATGAAATGACTCAGCCTATTGCTCAGCATGTGGTCTACCTGCTTGACAAGAGAAGGCAACAACATCCAAGGATTCATATATACAATCAAGCCATTCAATTGGAAAGTCAATTTAGGAAATTATATTTTTTTTATTCCCTACCATATACATAATAATACACGATGCAATCCTTTTCCATTCTGGCATCTTCTCCTTTTGCCGAATTTTAAGTAGAACATAAAGTAGAATGCTTGAAAGAAAGATTCTAAGTTTTAGAATAAAAGCTTTCAAGAAAGATTTTAAGAAGGTGCTTTCAAGAAAGATTTTAAGTTCTATATTGGCTTGAAAGTATCTGTTTCACCAAGCAGATACTGTCCATTTTACATTTTTTATGTTATTATTTTACTGTCCTGGACCACTACCTGAACTTGCTTGAATGGTGCCTTGGGAAGGTGCTCTTCAGCTCATGTGAATCATCATACCAGAAATTAGTACTAAATAAATATGACATATAACTGAAGAAACTACATATAATCTTTTGACTACCAAGACACAATGTACTAACAAATCAAGCAGTAGTGATATTCAAGAACAATCTAATAAAAAACTGATCAATATTAGAAACCAATTAAGCATATGCATGAACTTATTAAGAACAAAAAATGCATGATATTGAAACAGTTTGGTTTGGTTCATGGAAATAAGATTAATTCATAGATTTGTTACTGCATTAAGTTCCTCCACCTTTAAAAATGTATTTGAACTAATCAACAGACACAACTAAGCCATAACTAAGTAAACGACAAAAAGAACAAGGAGAATAATGTAAAGTTATAATTCTTATGTGGATATTATAATTCTCTTATAGGTATAGCTTCCAAAAATAATAGAACATGAGATTTGAAAGCAAAGATAATCCCATCAATTATATCAGAGGATTTATGCAGAATGAGAAAAGAAAGAAATACAAGAAATTTTACCTGAGATTGTAGAAGTTCTTTAAAACTGGCGAGTTCTTTAAATGCAGTTGTGAACTTTGACATCACAGGTCCTGGTAGAAACACATTCTAGCTTGAGGAAAATGACATATTATTGAAATAACATGGAGCACTACTGGGGAAAACATAATTTTGTAATCATGTATATCCCTAATTAGCATAACTAGGTGTCATAAAAGTTTATTTATTTTTTTAGCAAAATCTATTAAAAAAATTACGACTTCTTTTATTAGAAATGCCATTATATTATTTTATAAAGAATAAGTGGTGTTATCGTTCTATAAAAAGGGGTTAGAATTTCATATATTAGATAAGTTTTAAGTTAACACAATTCTTAATCTCCAACAAGCTATCAGCAGTAAACACGATGATTCAACCTTGGTACCAGATATTCTTTCGTTTACCATCAATCTCAAGTTTTAGCACCGCCCTCATCCATGGAAACATGGCGATTCAATCTCAAATTTCTCGATACTAGTTATTATTTCATTTAGCATTATCCTAAAGCTTTAGCACTGCCCTCAATCATGATTTTCTTTGATAGCTAGTTGGTTCCTTACATCTTTTATGATCAACACTCTTTATTGTAATTTCCTACTCCTTTTTTTTCTTTCATGTTATATATTTTTTCTTAATTTATTTTCTTTTTATCTCTTTTTCTTCGTATACTCTTAATTTTATTTTCCTTTATCCTATTGCTTTTACTTCTCTATTTTTGTCTATATCTTTCTATTATGATTCCCTTGTCTTATTTGTCATTTCTCTCGTTCCTCCCCTCCTCTCATCTTGTTCTTCATCTTTTTGCTTGTTGTAAATCTTTATCTATCCTTGTCCCTCATCCTTTTATTATTTTTATTTTTGTCCTTTGCATTTTTTCTAAGGTACTTTTTTATCATATTTACATTTAACTTCTTTTAATTTTTCTTTTCTCTCTTTTATAATTTTTATCTCGATCTTTATTAGTTTTTTAATATTTTTTTAATTATTCTTTAACTCATTCTTCTTTTTGAATTTACTAATATTAGGTGTTTATTCATATATTCTATCTCTTTCCATGATCACACATTGTTTCCTCCAACACATTCTCCATGTCTACTGTATTCTCACCATTTTGCTCCACCACCATTATTAATTTCTTTATTCTTATTCATTCTTGGATCCTAACCCCTCACTGTTTTAGATTTTCTTCATCCATACTTCATTGTTTTTTTCTTATTTTACTCAATTTCTAAAGACAAAGCAAAATATTTCTTGGATTCCTTTTACCAATATTCATAGATCTTTCCTTGTTATTCAGTCTTCATTGTCCATTTTTCCTATTTTAGTTGGATTACTTTTACTAGCTTTCATAGTTCAATTTCTTTTCCGGTCTTTATAATTAGATTCCTTTTCCGAAGTGAATTTTTCACTGTTGTTCAAGACCTTTTCATGTTACTCAGCCATCATTGTTGATTTTCCACACCAGCTTTTGTAGTTGAATTCCTTTTAATGACCTTTACAGCTGGAGAATTTTGTTGATTTTTTTACCAACCTTTATAGTTGGATTCCTTTTACTAACCTTTATGGCTAGACAATTTTTCCATATTTTCTTTTACTAGTCTTTCACAACTCGATCGTTTTTTACAGGCCTTCATAGCTACATTTTTTCATGTTGTTTGACCTTCATATAGTTGGATTCGTTTACATGTCTTCATAGATAAACAATTCTTCCTTTGTGTTTTTTGCCAACCTTCTTAATTAGATTTCTTTTATTGGAGGCGTCGAGTAGCTGCTGTTGCGGGGTCCTCCACTACAGCCGCGTGGTCGTGCAACCCCGCAACAGCAGCGGAGGAGTCGCGCGACCCCTCTGCTCCGGTCGCAAGGTGTCGG
>JBBPFP011006950.1:0-13599 GCA_037974795.1 Kaempferia galanga | reverse complement strand
TCGCGTCGGCGGCAACCGCGTCGCGGTGTCGCGTCGGTGTTGCGTCAGCGAGGAAGATTCGTCTGTCGGCAAGGAAGACGCGTTGCGTCGCGTCGTCGGCAGGGTATCGCGTTGTTGCATTGCATCGGCAGCAGGGCGTGGAGAAGTATCCCGTAGGATATCACTTTCGTGTGTGTGTATATATATATCACAAGAATTTGAAAATACCTTCAAATTTGAAAGTGTACCAGATGGGATCCTCTGGTCCGTAATCCACATCATGGGGATTGTTGAATCAAATCAAGAGAAATCAATACATGGATTTTTGATCTGATCCAACGACTCCTCTTGATATGGATCAGGAAGGAACCAAATATTACGGACCAGAGGAGCTGTTTTGTCTCTTATTGCACGACGTCCAGGGGTAAAATGGACTTTTTAAGTTGATGGCCCGCGGACAAAGACCTTTTTATTTATTTATTTTTTTGAATTATCTGATATAAACTTGGAAACGAAACGGCTGGCGGATAGTGGAAGGCAAGACAGACAGTCGATCGAAGGAAGAAGATTCCAACGCCCGAAGCGAGTCTTCGAGCTCCGAGCCAAGGCGATCGATCCACCTTGCTCCAGTCATGGCCATGGCAGCGTCCTCCTTCTTCGTCTTTCCCCTCGATCTCCGCAGCAACAAGCTTCCTTCCTTCCGAAGCCCTAGCCTCGCACGGACTGCAACGAGCTACAACAGGCAGCAGCCGATAGGAAGGAGTCGGCCGCCGTCGATCTCCACCTCCTCCTCGTCGTCGTTCCGCAATGGAACACCACCGGAGACGGACTGCCCCGTTCCTTTCGATCAGCTGCCGGTGAACGAGTACCAGGCCCTCTCCACATCCTTCCCCTTCTCCTGGGCCGCCGCTGATCTCCGCCTCTACTCCTCCCGCCTCGCCGTCACCGGAGGCCTATTCGCTCTCCTCGTTGGCCTACCCGTCTCCGCCTTCGGTACCCGCAGCCTGTCCGATCCTCGATGCGCCCTCGGGGCCGCCTCAGCTGGGCTTCTCGCCGTCACGCTCGCCGTCCTCCGGATGTACCTCGGATGGGCGTACGTTGGTAACCGCTTGCTCAGCGCAACCGTCGAGTGTGAGAAAACTCGCACCTTTAAGTTTCCCTTTGCTTGTTTGCTCGATTTGATTGGACTTTTTCTGTGCGCGTCACAGATGAGGAGACAGGATGGTACGATGGGCAGGTATAATATTCTCTGCCTACCTTCTCTGCTTGCAATCTTTCTCGTTGTTCGTGGTATGTTCTCTTGAATTTGGATTTTTTATTGTATGGGTGAATCGTATAGGAAAAACTTGGCGCCGTTTACAAACTATGAGCCTTCTATTATTGCTAAACTTTAGATTAGATTAAGCTAAATCTCAAACTTATCTTCAGTTGCACTTTGATCCTTCAATTGCTATCACTCTATGATCTTTGAGCTAATATTTTCTGATTAAGTCTAGACAAATTAGTTCATAATCATTTGTAGTGGTATTGGCTATGACGGAGTAGGATAAAAAATGTAGGGGTGAATGAGATCTATCTGTTTTATGTCAATGCTAATGTTCCTCAAAGAAGGTACTGTGTAAGATTCAAATAATCTGGAATTCATGATAATTTTTAAGTGAATAAAATGGCAGACAACAAGTGGAAGCGTTCAAAGATTTAGATATACTGACTATATATGTGAATTGAATCCTCAATGTAATGCAGGAAAGGGATGGTGTATGGAATATTCTACTCGTATCTCACTTTAGTTAAATATGGTTTTATTTAGACTCAGTTAGGTGTCAAATCCATGCAACTAAAATGTTCTTTACAATTAATTAAAATTTTAAGTTTGAGTAGAAAAATACACAAGCAGTATGACTCATGAGATATTCTATTTCAGTCGACTCAAGTAGCTAAATAATGTGAATTTTTGGGAACTATTGTCTCAAGAAGACCTCCTTAATCTAAGATGATCATTCCTTCACTCTTCCTTTGCAGTGTACTGACTTGCTAACAGGCTATTATTGTTGGCCTGTACTCCCTGAATTTTTGATACGGGTGACTTTGTCAAATTTCTACTACTTCGACAGAAGTGTTTTTTCTTTGTGGTCTATCTTTATTTTTAGATGGATGCTCCTATTATTTCTTCGTTTAAGGCTCTCACAGCTCATGCAAAATATGTTTGTACATGATTGCCAGATATGGGTGAAGACGCCTGAAGTGCTAGCTCGCGATCGTCTTCTAGGTTCATTTTCTGTAAGAAAAGACGTACAAATAGAGTGCATATATTTGCAATGATCTATTCTTTTCATTTTCGAGCAGAATCTAGTGATTGCTTCTTTTATTCATTATCTCAATTTCTTCAGTTCCATGTGGTATTCTGATTTTTGCTCATCCGCAGGTGAAACCTGTATTAAGCAGAGTCAAGCTGACTTTGGTTGGCCTGGCAGTCTCTCTATTTGTGTGCGCCCTGATTTTTGTTAACATCGAGTTCCCAGCGTCTACAGCTGGAGATTCTGGGGGTCAAGCACGGGCTATACCCGGGGCATACAATGATGAATCAGCAAGGTCATTTGAACCAGATGCATTCTGTGGTGAATCTGATTTGTCAGACCCTATGTATCATTGAGAAGAAAAAGAAAAAAAAAATGCAGTGACTAAATTGACCACCCATGAGCATATTCATTTATGTACATAGAACAAGGAAAAAATATTTCCATCTCGTGTATCTTTTATAAATGTTTCTATGATTTTATAAGTGTACAGTGTGTAAAGATATTGATAGTTATACAAATTCAGGTGATACCTCATTAATTACTCGATCTCTCCATCTATTGCCCTGGGTTATGGTGGAGTGAATTAGCATTCTATTGTCACTTAGATATTTACGATAACTAAAGAATACTGGACTTTTTGAGCCATCCACTATAAATGCCTTCTAATATATTTTGACGACCGGTGAAAAATTTTTATAGACCAATCGTTTCAGAGTTGATGTTACTTGGCCTAGTTATTTTTTTTAAATAGAGATTGAGAAAACCAAAATAATGCCGACATTATGACATTGATTACTACATCTATTGGTTAGAGGCATTAATCCAAAAAATAGATCCATTAGAGCACCCCCAATGTCTATGTTTGCTTGCATTTTATTGTCACCAGCTCAAAGGTTCATCCTTGAAATCACAAAATGCTCAGCCGAAAAGAGAGGAGAAAAAAAACGGCGCAAGCAACCACCAGTGCAACACAACAATGAATGGTTACAATGCCCCATACAACATACAAGCAACTGTCTGACTAACGCTATCGAACTCTTCCATTAGTTCACAAGCGGTCCATTGTTATTTCCCCTTTGTTCTTTTAGGTCATGTACCTGTGTTTGGATGAAACTCCTTTCTTTCACAAATCCATGTCATCCATTCGCGGAATGCGGCTGACCGGTCGACTGCTTCTCCCACCAGGAAGCTCAACAACTGCCGCTTCAGTTGTTGTCAACAAGACAGAGACACTGCCATCAAAGTTGCCAGTCAGGTTACGTTTCCAGACAGCAGCACATCAAGTATACAAATGGATTCTTTTTACCTGGCAGCGTCAACTAATGCAGTTCTAATGACTTTTAGGGGATCAACGATTCCAGCCTCTACCATGTCAACGTATTCACCTGCAGCAGCAAGCAAGACAAAAACCTTACTAGAATTTTTAAGAATAGAACACAGAGAAGGAACGTCAGCTGATAATAAAGGTCACTTGGGATGGGCACATTCAATTTTACAACCTTTTCCAAACTTCAATAGGCTATTGGGGGTATCCTTTCTCGATGGTTATTACTAATTAATGCAAGAAGCTTTACAGGTACGTTTGTAACCTCAAGACCATCAACAAATGAGACTCAGAATGACGGGATAATGAAATGAATATTTACAAGTTCCATTTTGATATCTAGCATTAGAACTAAACGGGCAATCCAGGGCCGAATGTATAAAAACATCCTTCCAACCAGTAAGACAAGGATGAAAACAGCACCATATATGCAACAATCGGTGTCTGAAAAGTAGAGAAATCAATTGGAGTGTAAGCCAATCTGTCTATTGATACAAGATACCATGAAAGTTTGGTGTCTACCTCAGTGCAGCATTTAACCTAGACAATATACCAATTTGAAGATCGAAAGATAAAGAATTTGAAAATAGCAAAATATGGATAGAGTAATAGATGTACAAGGTTTCTTTATCACATTCATAAATTACAGAAGAAAGTAAATAGATACTTTTTAAAGCAATTTTTCATTAAAAAAAAGTCTAGTATGATCTCCAATGCTTCTAGGTAGTATTAAGTATTTTCCTAATAACAGAGCTAAGAAGTACTATAACACAAACCTGTAGCAGCATTATATCCTAAATTCAGATTCTCTTGTTCAAGCAATTTGCCAACAATTAATGCACCATCAACACCAGCATTTTCAGCAATAGTCAAAGTAGGTGCCTACAAACAACCAAGCCAAGATAGTGAAATATGTCATGGGTTACACTACAGTCAGTCACACAAATCACACGGGTCAAGACCTTTAGAGCATTTTTAATGATCTGAACTCCAAGTTTCTCATCATCATTGGATGTTTGAATCTTATCAAGCTCCTTTGCAGCATACAAGAGAGCAACACCACCACCTATGGACACAAATCAGGTAAGACCATCATAAACAAGGGCATGTTTTCCCACAAGTGCAATGTTACCTGGTAAAACTCCCTCTTCCACAGCTGCCCTTGCAGCATTTAGAGCGTCTTTAACCCGGTCCTTTTTTTCACCAACTTCAGCCTCACTTGCTCCACCAACCTACAAATTGATGAGCACGAAGAGGTGTTCAAAAATGGAACAAAACTACTATAAATTTCATCAAACAGACCTTAAGAATGGCTACTCCTCCAGAGAGCTTCGACAAACGTTCTTGTGCTTTTTCCTTATCAAACAAAGCTGTACTTTTCTCGATGGCTGTTCTAAGCTGTAGAAATGTACAAGAACAGTCTTAAATATTCAGTCACAACTAATCCTAGGCTATCATAGGTTACAAGAGAATATTTGGTTACATGAAAAAGTTTGGTTAGTGGGCATAAAGAAATCAAGCAATTATTCTAGTGAAACTAATGCAATAAGAAAATGTAACCTCCGCCATCCTACTTAGAGATGTGACTGGATAAGGAATCCAAAATGATGGTCAGATAAACTTGATCAGTTTTACAATATTAGAAGGAAAAAAAATCATTACCGCTGCACATCTTTCTTCAATGAGTTTCTTGTCACCTCCACCATGTAGAATAATAGTATCATCAAGAGAGATAGTTACCTAAAAGAGTAAAAATATTAGTTTTATCTGTAGACAGTATTTCACCCAAATCATTACAAACCTTTTTAGCTGTACCAAGTTTTTCTAATTTGACTTTGCTAAGGTTCAGACCACGATCCTCAGTAATTACCTGCAAGTTTAGATACTAAAATAAGGCAATGCGCTCAACACCACTGTGAACAGATTTTTTTTTAAAAAAACTAGGAATTTATTATAGTGATCATGTAATTTGGAAACCAAGAGAAACATGTAACCTCCCCTCCTGTAAGTATGGCAAGATCCTCCAAATTTGCACGTCTATTTTCACCAAAACCAGGGGCCTTAATAGCACAAACCTAACATTTAGGAGGCAAAAAATAATAAACTTTTAGATTATAATAGAGAAGCTTCAAATAATAGTAAAATAATTCCAGCTTAAAACAATTGGTCAAGAAATGCAACACAGAATGTTTGCCAACAAAAAAAAAATTTAAGAATTGTTGGACAAGAGAGTAAAGTGTGGTGTGCATGTTTATTTTGGTTGATTTGAATTAATATTACCTTAAGACCAGCCCGGCGCTTATTCAGCAACAGCATAGTTAGAGCATCATCTACAACATCCTCACTAACAATTAGAAGTGATCTTTTTGTCTAAATACACATAAAAGCAAGCATCTTAGTTTCCTTAGCTAGGATTTTTCTTATGCAATCATTTTACAAATTAATAAGGGGAATCATAGTAGTATTACCTTCAAAGCAATCTCCAATACTGGTAAAAGAGAATTCATGTCTGAAATCTTCTTATCGTGAATAAGAATCAGTGGATTTTCTAGCTCCTGGAAACATTATCTTCATGCGGAAATTAGTAAAGAACAAGTAATGCAACTTCTAATTGACTAACTCACAACCAATTCACTTCCAAAATGATGTTACAGAAATCAAAAGTTGACAGTTATATTGGCAGTGGAGTACATTTGCTCTGTGAATTTGATACCAAACATGTGCCTTAAAAAAGGTATACATAAGACTGACAACATAAGATTTCTGAATCACATAGGTAGACTAATCAATCTGAGAAATGTAATTATATTGTTAAGTTTGCCAAAATTCTTTCTCCATTAAGAGTATCTTACTTGAAGATTCAAGGCAAGCACTTCATTTATGTGAATTCTTGAATGGAGCTGTATTGATCATGTTTTACCACAATCGAAAATATATCCCAGCAGAAACGAAGGATCGCAGAAAACTCACACATTTTTGGGTCATTGCATCTGTAATGAAGTATGGTGATATGTAACCCCTTCCAAGTTTCATTCCTTCCACCACCTCCATCTCATTTTCTAATGTATTTCCAACCTTGCAGCAAGAAGCACCAGAAGTCCTGAGTATTATGATTAGTTTAAACTGCAAAGTATGCTTATGTTTCAATTTAAACTCACAGAGACAGTGATGACTCCATCTTTTCCAACTTTTTCCATTGCTCTAGCAATCAATTCACCAATTTCTCGTTCACTATTTGCAGAAATGGTAGCAACCTATATTACGTGTGTTAAATTAGGCTAGCAAAAAAAATAGGCATGTGGATGTCTAAAGATAATTGAAAAGCATGAAGCATCAAATTGCAGTATGCAATCTAAGCAATGAAACTGATGATACTAGAGAAAACTTTTAAGAATGTAGTTCATGGATATTTATCTTTGGTAGTAATATTATAGTCAAACAGTAGGCAAACAAAATTCATTAGGCAGCCTAAAACAAGATAATTCATTAAAAACATGAACTATCATTTATGAGAATGTAAAATAATCAATATGACAGCAAAGAATCTATCATGAGAAAGCTATTCACCTGAGTAATTTCTTCTGAACTACTAATCATCCAGGCCCGTTTTCTCAAATGAGATATAACAGCATCAACTGCTATATTAATGCCACGGCGCAAGTCCATGACATTGACTCCTGCTGCCACTGATTTGCAACCTTCAACTAGTATTGCTTGAGTTAGAACAGTCGCACAAGTTGTACCTGTCGTCAGTCAAACTTGAAATTTAATGTAACTGTTTGTGATATTCCCATCTCAGTGCATGCTTTAGAAGCTAAACCATGAACATTATTCATTATAAAGTACAAATCACTTCATAGCTGAATACAAAGAAATAGCCTCAAAACTTGGACGGGTTTAGTCCACAAGCTAATGCACATATTGAAAAACAATGTATCAGATGTGACATGTGATAACATCATGTTCACCACATTAAAAGCTCCTGCAAATGAACAAAGTAGTCTAATATATATATGAAGAGAAATGTCAATGAAATCATTGAAGTTTGACAAAGTTACACAGCTAGAATAAACTTTAAAGGTTGTTTTCTTGAAAGTTTCCCAAATGGTTGAGTCAGATCCTAGTTATATTCTTCATTTTAAGTATAATTTTGAGTTTACATATATTCCATGAAAAGAGATGCCAAGATTTGTGTATCCACTTCAAAAGATAATATTTCCCATCCTTAGAATCAACTTCAAATGATTGCCCATGGTTAAATGGGCAATAATGAAAAATTACTAAGTAAATAGAATTCCTTTAGTACACTGACATCCTGCATAGACAAATAGAGGATTAGCAACAAAAAGAGAATAACCTTAAAATGCAGAATCTTAGAAATCTATATATACAACATTACCATCTCCTGCAGCAGAGTTAGTGGCCTTAGCAACTTGCTTCACAAGATCTGCACCAACATTTTTAAATCTCTCCTTAAATTCAATACTTTTGGCAACAGTCACGCCATCTTTTGTAACTTTCACATCTCCTCGATTTTTCTCAATAATCACAGTCCGGCCCTGCAGAAGACAAGCTGATCTGAATACCACATAATACAGCACTACTTGCATTAGCTTTACAGGCTAGTGGAATGATTGTTAGGTGAAGTTATGCTGTATTAGAAACTAGAAAGATGTAGCAAACAAGCACTCATCCCAATTTGATTTACTATTTAATAATTCATTGGCTATATGTCTTCGACATAACTAATACCCAATCCACCACACAAACCATAAATTAAAACACAGTGAAGGAGACATGCAAGCAATCAGAACATAATTAAGAAGGAATTGCTATACTCTTGTTATGAAACTGAAAATTATGAATTCTATGAAAAGAACAAGAACTATATCAACCTCAACAAACTTTCCCTCTATCCTGTAATCCCTAGATTCCACCAAAATCAGTATCTGTTTGGGACAATTAATGTTGTTGGAATTTGTCATTCTCAATCCAACTAGCACAAGTTGGACAACGACTTGTTGACTAGCCGGTGGATCAGTCTGATGTTGTCATCGGTATGACGGCACAGGTCATGACTAGTTGGTCAATGCACTCTTTTGGATTAGTCAATTCACCCATTCAGGTTTGTCAAAACACCATTTCAGGCATACTTGTTCCCGACTTAATGTCATCAGTCTTTAAGTCATTCATGATACTGACACACCCTCTCAACTAAATGATACAGTTGAGGCAAGAGCTGAACCATTTCTATTTAAGTCAACATTATCATGCTCAAATGCTTACGACATCCACCAAGTGTACCAAGTTCAAGCAGCGAGGCATCCACTCAAGTTCAAGTGACCAAGGTACACTCACCTAATGTTGCTGGTTTGGTGCATGCTAGGCATATGCCCTCGGCGCTGCCCCTTCAATGTGCATGAGGTGTATCCCTCTATGTCACCTGTTCAGTGTCCGCCTAACATGTTCCTCATCTGTTTGGTGCTGCAACACATCCATGGATATTATCCTCCTTGGTAGTTCGGTTGCGAAATATGATAATCGATCTGACTGAGCTCAAAATTTGATTACTAGTTAAGTACCACCCTCGTTCCGGTCTTCATTCATAACCCACAAATTGAGGATTAATGATCCCTAACTTTTTAGCCAATTGACCACTTATTAGTCTTACAAGAATTAACATTCATATATGCTCAAATAAACATTCGTGTATTTATTATGTCCATGGACCATAAGCTCATAGTCATATTAATTTCTCATCATCCTATAATGATCTGCTCATGAAATAGTTCATCCGTATCCCTATTTCAATAATTATTTAAGAAAGCCAACTGCCAATTATCAGAGAAGTGCAACAGTACACAACGAAATGGGATTATGACACACCTTGGGGCCCATGGTAACCTTAACAGCCTCGGTGAGTTCGTTGACTCCTTGTAGCATTGCAGCCCGAGCTCCCGCTCCAAAGTTTATGTCTTTTGCAGCGTAGCTCCGTGCGAAAACAATTCCACCACCATTGCCAATCTTTTTAAGCATTCCATTTCATCCCAGTATTACAGCCACCACAAGGAATTCAACAACGATGGAAGGAAGAACACGTCAGGTCATAAATGCAACCGGTCGAAACGTACCTGTTTCCACGGCGAGGATCGCCTGGTCGACGCCCAAGAGTGAAAAAAGATCAGGAAAGGTTGCGAGAGCAAGAGAAGGAAGAAGGGGAAGTACGAGAGCGGACCTGAGCGCAGAGGAAGCGACGGCGGCGGCTGCTCGATACATGGCGTAGGCGAAGTGAGAAACAACGGGACAGCAGAGCACGGCAGCTTCGCGTTCAGTGCGAACCTTCGAGGGTTTGGGGTTTATCTTAAGTAGAGCATGTCCAACGATGAGCTATTATGGGCCGGCCAGCCCATTTAAATGCACTGCAGTGGACTTCAGCCCGAGCCCACTTAAATGAACAGATTATTTAAAAAGAACATACTTTTTAAATATTTTTTTTTAACAAAGAGCACCTTAAAATTTAGGGCATGTTACTTCATGTTAATCAGACATGATGTACAACAAGAAATACAAAAATACGACGGATACAAATTGAAATTGCACAAAGTTCGGATCATAGACTTCAGTCCCTAGAATTAATCACTGAATCTTTGGTCAAAGGAAAGAAGAGTATGTTCCATATGTAAGCAAACACTAAGAACATCATAGCACATCTCTGTTCTGTAAGCCTTCTGGTCTCAAATGATGAAGAGATTGTAACGGCCTACAAAATCTTAGTAGCCGCATTGCCAAGAATGCCCAAGTTGTTGCATTGGGCTGTTTTTTTTTTTCAAAATATGTAGGTTACACAAATTGACAAGTCTAGGTCAGCCATCAAAAGATGGAAGTGTTGTCATCTACTATCCTCGGGCTTAACCAGGTCTTCCACATGACTTCTATACTTCATAATCAGGTCCCTGATAAAAAGCAAGCAACAACTAGGATTTGTCAAGTTAAATGAGATTAGAAATATTTGATGACTTGGAAGAAACTTCTGACCTCCTTTGACTAAGTTGTCGATTAGTTTCTTCCAACTTTTGGTTTTGTCCTTCAACAGTCTTGGATGCAAAAAATTAAATAGATTAGAAGTAATAAAAACAAACAAACAAACCAAAAGTATAGATCGAAGCAAAACGAACAGTTCGCATTAGCTATATGCACAATTAGATCAGTCAAAACAAGGAATCATGTTAGCTTACAGAAGTACAGACACGGGGAAAGAATAAAGGAACTTTCTTTTTTATTCTATGATCAATGATGCAAACTTCATGTTTGCACAAAAAGTTGGACACGCATCATAGGAACAGTCTGATTATGGAGAGAAAAAAATGGACTAATAGGACCTGCCAAGGATATAGAGGTCCCTATGAAAGAACACATCATTTGACATGCCTTTGAAGCAACTTAACATGAACACCCTGCCTGCATCTTGCTGAGGCTACTTAGCGTTAGCTAGGTAAGGTTAGGTCTTCGACCAGACTTATGCCTTACAACCAATAGTAAAGATTATTAGAGAGCAATAAATGTGATTCCTCAGAATATATTGATACGGATGCTTAACAAGATTGGTGAATATAAGAACTTAAAAGTTCCAAATAATAACAAATTTCTATTTCAAGCATGTAGTTGTTTTTACAGTGTATAAGATGTTTCTCTTTACCACTTAAAAGTTGGAACACAGGATATGCAATTAGATCAAATGCTATCTATTATTGATTCTAATTTTTCTTTGATTACTCCTGAGTACAGGGAATTCACTGACTAATTGTCTAGGAACTCTGACACCAACGATTTGGCTATTAGGAGCCAAGAACCTAAGGTCATGTAATAGTAAACATTATAGGAATTGCCAATAAATCCATTCAAGTGGACACACATTGCAATTAGAGGTATCACATATCATAATTAGCAAGGAATGGAAGATGAAATAAGTTGACACTTGGCAGCATATAATGTGTATGGTAATGCTAGAGTGAAAAGGGACACTACTCCTGAAATAGTCTTTTTAGTCACCTCTTACATGCCTGTCCAATGTGTTCAGCAAAATGCTAAATAGACGGATAATTCTCAAGATTCTTATCAACTTCAGAGCAAATTAAATGAAATTATCCACAGAATAATCCATATTTGCACCTTTAGCTTAATGAAAATATATGCTCATATGCTTCTCCATGACATCCAATATTAATGTATAGTTTCAAGATTTGCCTTTCATTGAAAAAAAGATACCTCAACAACCAAACTACATAGGTTTCACAGCTACAATTGGGTAGGGATTAAACAAGTTATGCCACAGATTATTACTTTATGTATATCCATCAATGATTCTGCATAAAATTATTATGATATTTATTATCACCAATGCTACATAAATCAATAACTCATGATCCGTGTGGTCATGTAACGATAATGCAACAATTTAACATTAGCTAAAGTTCCCTTACTGCTAGGAAGACAATAACAATGTTCATATTATTCAAATATTATCATCAACTTTGGACTATAATCAAGATTCAAGACACTCCAATAGCAACTGTTCTACTAAGAAAAGCACTTTGATTTGGCCTAGAATATGTACCCAAAAAATTGTAGAAGGTTGTAGTTGCTCACCATAGATTTTGAACTGATGTTTTCTGAAATAGAGTCTAAGAGTTGCTGGCACCTTTTAAATTGTGTATTCAGTTCAGTAACCTGGAAATAAAGGAAATATGAAGTGGCTGTGATAGCTACAAAAGACTCGTAAACATCCTCGTTAACTCATCTTTAGATAATAGACGAGATGAAAAAACATCTTACTAAAATTGCAAGTCAAAGACAGAGAAAACAAACCAATGATTCGTAGTGTTGATCACGGTTTCCACTATCAATGGCTTCTGATAACCGTTCTACTAACTGCAAAAGAATTTTAAAAAAAAACTTAGAAATAACATGCCATGACAAATTATACATGGGCAAACAGGGCAAATTCACAAATTTCCATGATCAAGAAATTTTCACAATGATAAAAGTGTTTTCGGCCATTGAAACCTCATTAGGGAGGGGAAAAAACCACCTTGAGCTATAGCACTCGTATGATCGACAGCTAAGCGAATAAATAAAGCAAAAAAGACCTAACGTACAAAAGAACAAGCAAATTATCTGTCAGTACATCTCAAATACAACGCAGCCAAAATTCTATAACTAAAACCAAATGAACATTCGATCTCGTTCCCAATTGTCAAGCTGCGGTATGACGCGCCAATAACTATTTTATATTTACTGAACTCCAACGCTCGGACCACAAGCTCTGGAGCGTCTTCGGTTAGGCCTAAGTTCTAGCGAGGAAGTGAGAGGCTTACAGGTAGAAGATGGAAGTGAGAGGCCAACGACGGGTGCTGCTGCTGCTGCTGCTGCTGCTGGATCGGTGGCGGCGGCGGTTGTTGCTGCGACGAAAATTGGGGCTGTAGTGCGTGGAAGTCATGACTTAGCGGGTTCTGAGTCGGGATCATCATCCAGCTCCCACCGCCGAACTGATTATCCATTTGCGCGATCACCACAAACACGCCTCCCGTCTCTGCGGCGCAGCCCCTCTCGTCTCCTTCCCGATCGATTTGCTAACCTTGTTCCCGATTGATCATCGCTTTTGATGATCCGCCTTCATGGGCTGCTACGTGTTGGGCTTATTTGCGTTTGCAAAGGCTCCTATGCGTCAACAAACCCAATTCGCTTCGCATTAAAATTTAGGAAGTACAGATCTGATAATGGGTCGGATTTATATTATATTTTATATTCTCGATGCTCGTATCTATTTATTATATTAATCTTCATCTCATACGTTCCATCAGATATTCATCTCCATGTCCAGCTAGGATTTTCTGATCCATGCCCCCATAGGCTAGATCAGCTGGTAAGTGATCTGGAGTTTACTCCAATAGATCACAAGGTTGAAGATCATCAGTTACATATAAGAATAAAATCTTG
>JBBPFP011006738.1:0-13601 GCA_037974795.1 Kaempferia galanga | reverse complement strand
ACTTAGGCTTACTTGGAAAATTTCATCCTTTGAGTGGGACAGTCCACCTCACCCGTGTTTTGCCACATGGCACCAGGCTAACTCCTCTTCATGTGTCACATGACACTTTGCTGGCCTCCACGTCATCCTCTATGTGGGCTTCATAACCACATTGGATCACCTATGATAGGACAGTACGATACAGAATAAGTATGGTGATTTGATAGAATATTAGATAATGTTGTGGTGACTCATTTATTGTGGTCCTTCTTTGCTAGTGCAAGTACACACACTAAGGCATCTACTTTGCTTCCTTTTCCTTTGCACCACCTCACTAACTTGATCATTGGAGTAGCCAGGCCAGGGACCCCTCCCTAGCCTGCTTGATGATGATTTTCATCCTCTCCTACTTGATGTTTGCTGGTAGATAATTTTAGGAGTCCTCGGAGTCAATATCCACACCAATTCATCGGTAGTTCACCCCTCACCATTTCAAACAAGGCCATAGACCTTCTAGCTATAAGTAAATGGTCTAATGTGTTAAAAGACCGATTTATATGTTGAGAGATCTGGTCCAAGAATGTTCAAATGTGCATTCCCACAAAGATGCTGAGTCTTTTACCTGTGACATCAAATGGAATATTAATCTGGGATGATCAGTTTAGTTATATAATAGTCTTTCATCAACCATTAAGATAAATTGAGAAGTGTTAAACTACCTAGAAGATGAGCATCCCATAATTACACATATATTAAATGATAATCTAAGAACCTTGAATACATACTTACTGTGCTCACTCATGAATGGTCCTCGCAGGCGGCGGGGCACCAGATACATCACGGTGGGACAAGGGACAACCATTTAACATGCTCACTTACCATCACTGTCAATTTCTTTCCCTCTTTTATCCGCACTACTTTAGACTGAACGAAGCATTAATAAATGAATTGAGATTTTTATTTTTATTTTTATTCTTATTCTTATTCTGTTTTTGTTAAGAAGACACTAATTCAATTAAACGGACAGCTGTAGAGGCATTTTCTTTGCTCCTCGCAACTTAATTTCAAAGAGCTTATGGATTATAAAAAAATAACGATGACATCACTTGTTTTGGTGAGGTTAATGGCTTCCAGTTTGGAATCGTGGAGTGCCAATTTTAAAGGCTACAAGTAACGCCGACGAGCACTGAAAAAGTCGTCGAAATATTGTATGTTTTGACACACAGATATGCGTGTTACTGCTTGTGACTGAAAAGTCCTAGCTCGTGTTGGATTTTGCTTGTCGGAGACAGAACACAAGATGGATTTAGGTGCTGAGATTCAATACATGTGTCGCGTGTCGTCCGCAGAGGTGACGCTGGAGAATTTAATTAATCATCTTGACAACAGAAGATTTGAGATGTAATTAACAATTTCCAAGTATATCGACGACATGATTTTAATCAAACAGAAGGATTTGCAGCTGTATTTCCTTCCGTCTCCATGGCCAAAACATGCTTTCCATCAGTGTTCTTCGTGCTGTCGAACCATCTGTAAACCGCGGTAATATAATCGAACAGGTGGAGCACAATGTGCGTCCCTATGCCGGCGATAATCCCATAAGCGATCGAGTACGTGAGCGGCATCAGGATCATGGTGATGAACGCCGGCACCGCCTCCTTCGTCTCCGCCCAATCCACCTCCCGCGCCACCACTATCATCATCGCGCCCACCAGCACCAGCGACGGCCCCACCGCCCACGCCGGGACGTTGGTGAACAGAGGCGCGAAGAAGAGCGTGGCCAGGAACAGCACGGCCACCGTGATCGCAGTGACCCCTGTTCTCCCGCCCTCCCGCAGCCCCGCCGTCGACTCGATGTACGTCGTCACCGTCGTGGTCCCGAGCATGGAGGCCACGATGGTGGAGCTCGCGTCCACCGCGAACGCCCGGTACTCGCCCTCGAACCCTCCGACGCCGTCCGTGAACCCCGCGTACTCTGCCATCGAGTACATCGACCCGGTCGTGTCGAGGATGTCGACGTACAGCAGCGTCGCCAGGGCCAGCCACACCTCGCTCCTTCCGAAGCCGGCGAAGCTGATTCGCCAGGCAGTTTTGTCGATCAAATGGAAGTCGACGACCTTCTTGAAATAGTCGAAATTGGCGTTCCCCTGTTCCGTGTTGGGGAAGACCGAGACGCTGGTGCCGCGAATCCACGAGACGAATGTGACGAAGACGATGCCGTAGATCATGGCTCCCTTGGCGTTGCGGGCGAGGCACGTCGCCGTGATGAGGAAGCCAACAGCGCCGAGCCAGAAGGTGGGGCTCTGCAGCGTGCCGCCGAGACACTGGCCGGTGGCAGGGTCGGTGCGGGCGCAGGCAGTGAGCGTGACGAGGGTGGAGGAGCTGGGCCCCACCAGGCCGACGCCCACCTGGGATTGCAGGCCCGTGAAGGCTAGGAATAGGCCGATGCCGACGGCGGAGGCGAGGCGGACGGAGCGCGGTACGAGGCGGGCGAGCCCGGAGCGGAGGCCGAGCAAGGAGAGCGTCAGGAAGAGACAGCCCTCGACCATGACGATTGTGAGGGCGGTCTCGTAAGGCACACGGCCGGAGCCGTGGAAGCCCACCATATTGTAGGTGAAGTAGACGTTGGATCCCATTCCAGGGGCGAGCGCCAAGGGGAGGTTGGCCACCGTGCCCATGGCGAATCTGCCGACCATGGCCGCGGCGGCCTTGGCCACCACGAGGTCCTTCTGGACCCGCGCCAGGCAGCCCTGGTACCCCGGGTTTCCATCGAACTTGCACTCGGGTCCAGGTGGAAGGCCGGAGGCGGAGGAGTTGGTCGACGGCAGCAGCGGCGCGCAGTCACGGACGGTGCACGGGCCGCCGGATGCGGTGAGGATGGCGGCGTTGACGGACATGATGTAGACCATGGTGAGGAACGTGGCAGCCCCGGCGCGGAGTTCTCTGGTGAAATAGGTGTCGCGAGCGTCGATCTTGAAGTAGCGGCCGACGGCGCTGTCGGCGAAGGCGCGGTTGACTGTTGCCTCCGCCCGCCGCCACAATCGCATCCGCCCTTGGCCTCCCATCACGCACCCTGCTTAACCGCCGATCGTGGAAGTATCGATGGTGAGTAATCAGAGGTTTTGTTTGGGTGTGAGTAGACGAATTATGTGCTTAATATATAGAATTGGATTTGCATTAAATAAGGGGGGAAATTAAAAGAACTTCAGAAAATTATATTTCCCATTTAGAAATAAATTAAAAGGACTTCAGAAAACAACCTGTTATATTTCCAAATAAATTTCAGGATAAATTTTAATATCTCATCTCTCCATATAAAGAGCCACTTGATATATCTACCTGTATTTTACTGTGGGCTGGAAAATTTTAATATCTCATCCCATTTAGAAAATATGTTTCACATCACTCAAACAGCCAAGCCGTCTGTAACAGATTCCAAATATGTTACATCTTTATTTTTTATTTACTAATAAAATATTTAATGGTCGTAAATTTTTGTATTATATTTATTGACTCAAAATTCCTTGTTACATTTAAATTAAATGCATTTGTATCATTTTTTTAACACTTTCTTTGGCTATGCGATGAGAAAGATTGATTATAATGTTTATTCATTTATTTTTATAATTTATTTAAATATAAGTTTAATTTTTAAATTAGAAGATATGTTGATTTTATTACGGATTTGTGGAATAATCGTCAGCATTATTATATTTTTACCGTATGATTTCAATGAACTCATGGATATTGTTTGTCGTATAACAAACTCAAATATTTTCTTACTCTTTGAAAATAACGGAAAAAAAAAGAATATTTCAATGTTTAAGTGTAAAATATATTTCAATTTTTGTCCAAAAATAAATATAAAGGAATTCTTTATTAAATATAGTTATGGAAGTAATTATTTCTCGTGCTTAAAATAAAAATATAAAAGAGAAAACTACAACTCGTCTAGGTTTTCCTTATTAGGAGAGAATAATACAAATAAGTAATTTTGATAAAAAAATTTAGATTAGTTCATACTTAATGAAAGAAGTTAAATATATTCAAGAATAGAAAATATTTAAGACACACATTTCTAACAAATGGAAATAAATTAACAATATTCCACATTGTAGAGATCTCTATGCATTGGACTGTATTTTTTTTCTTGACATATTAATATATGAAAATAAATTAAAAAATATGATCAATATAGATTTAATTTTATTATTTAATAAATAATATTTTTATATTAAATAAGAAAATAATTATAATCTAATTTATTTTATTTAAAATATTTATTTTCATATTTATAAAGAGTACAAAGTAATTTCATATTCTTATATTTAAATCATATTTAAATTAATATAATTTTTAATCTAACTTCTTCACATCATCCACTTCATTCTTCTTTTTTCCTATTTCTATCTCCTTAAACCTTAAATTGAATTTGATTGAAAATGTTAAGGCCGCTGGTGTTGTTGCTATGTCTTGATACGAGCAATTGACAAAGAGGAGCATGAGGCTGACATGGGTAATTCTTTAACAAAAGAAAACATTAAAAGAAACAAAAACGTGTGAGCTTAATATCGAGAAAGTAGAATGAAGGGTTTAACTTTTCGTTATCATATCTGTAGCTGAATAAACATGTTGTTTATAAGAGTTTGCAAGTATAGATCATATCATCATAAATATGATAACAATAATTGTCATCGAACTAGATCTCACCATCAGCTGTGGTTGAGATTTTCTTTAGCGTATCAATCAACCAACAGATCATAATCTAAGCCTCGTGCACAGTAAGATATAATTGAATCAGTTGATTAGGCAGAGCTAAATCCATGGGAGTTTGAAGCACCTGCTACAACAAACCATGAGCTGCCTTTTGAAGGAGTAGTGCCAAAGAAATACCTTCAGGAAAGTGAATTTTTAATCACAAAAGTTTTATTTTAAAGGTTTCTTAAATCCCTGAGCATTTAGAGTTAATTATATATATATATTCAACTTCATAGATACAGTTGAAACATGGGATGAAGACAATATTAGTTATCATGTAAGGTAATCTACCGATCTGATGACATGCATAGAAGTAGTTGGTGCCTGACGAGTTGTTGTATATGATCTCTTTGTTCTTTTAAATAAAAACTGATCGCATTGGTAGAACAACTAGAAATTGAATCTTTTTTTTTCTTTTCATCATCTGTTTCACTAGCCATCTACCACAGTGATATGTTAGATTTCACCTATAAAAAAGAGATATATCCAACTCAATAACTCACTTGCAATATTTAAAAACTATGTTTATCAACCAAATAAGTTACGTGAAAGCAATCACAACTATTGTAGGCAGCCAAACAATCTATTATTCAGCAAAAAAAGATTTTTTTTTTCTCAAAAAAAAATTTGCAATAACCACCCAAATTCCAACCATGTGTAATGCATGAATGCCGGTACTCTAGATTCAGTGATTAAGTAATCATCTGACAGAGAATATAATAAAAGAAAATGAAAATATCACAAAATACCACATGAGGAATATTAGGAAGAGCTAGCATTAATTATAATCAAATAGATTGATACAAAAGTGATAATTGCCCGCATTAGATGTTAAATAAAAGATCATAACTAAATTCCTCAATGTGGAATTCAATCGTCGATATTCAACAACCCTTCATGATATGGATCACAATCAAATCAAGGATGATGTGATTGTGATGAAGGCTCTAAATGATCCTGCCTTCTCTATTCCCAATTGTAATATATTTGTAAAAGTCGAACGACCATACATAACACAATCAACTGTGGTACCTTTAGAACATGAAACAAATAATTTCAGATGTTTGAACTTAAGAAATTTTATTATACTAAGCACACTAATCAATGTAAGAAGTCAGGAAGTGGGAAAGGCTGCTTTCACCTAAAAGTTATTTTCTTTTCATGATTTCTAGTCTCCACAGCTCCATTCACATCAACGTGATGGCTGATGATATTAGATGTTCTTCTACTTACTATATTACACAGTTTATCTAATGAATTAAATCACTAAAACGAACAGTATGCATACGCCAACGGTTGTAAAGTAGGTTAGATCTCTCCTACATATCCTCCGCATCTTCAATGAATGCTTTCATTAACTTGGTGGAAGGAGAATAAATGATTTAAGAACTGCTCTGGCTCCTCGCCCTCTCTAATTACCTGCCAGAACAGAATATCAATTACCATCAAGCTTCAACAGACGTAATAAATGAAAGAAAAGTATAGTTATATTAGAACAAAACTTTGGGCCTTCACGGAAGTGCATAACTATTAACTTAAGAACCCCTTTCGATAACTCACAGAAAGTAGCAGACTATACATGTCACAGGTAAGTAAACTTGTAATTATTCGAGGATAGCTGTGTGAGAAACTTAAAACCTATTAAATGAGCATATAGGAATTATCAATTCCTTTCAGAAAAAGAAACTCTATTGCATTTTTATGCTTCATAACCAACTACATGAACCAAGAAATTCATCCACTAGCAGGCTAATATATCAACTATAAAGTGATAACCAATCTACGAAAGCTAAACTTGATTTCAAAAGTAAATTAGGTAAGTTTATGGAAGATGTGGAATAGAGAATCCAACATGTTACATAAAAGAGAGAAGAATATATTGAGTTCAGGAGGAGGATCAGATAAAAGCTGATAGACAATATTAAGAGTTTAAGAGATTATTCAGTGCAAGGCTTCAATTATTTAACAATCAGGAGGAATGTTCTTTGTATAATTTGTCAATAGTTCTTACAAGGATGTAATGGTACAAATTTTTCAGAAGAATGAGTTCGCCAACAAATAAACATATATTTCGTTCTTGCAAAGATCGTTTAATCTTGGAAATCACAATGGAAAGCTTGTCATCCAAAATCCTTCTAAAAGGAAAAAGGAACAAATTTAGTAGCACAATTTGGTCTGTCCAGTTAAAGAAACTAGAAATTGTTAAACTTCAGAATCGTAGTTGATTAAGTTGAAATCTAGAAAGCATAAGGACCAAGAAGAAACACAATAAATAACTGTTTTAGACTCATACTAATAATAAAAAAGTGCACCATTGATAAACCCTCGAGCCCCAGCCTAGTTTTATAACCAATTCATGATTGTGAAAACTATGCACCTGCAATGGCTTTATTGAGTCCCATTCTAGTTTACAACCAATTAATATGATTGTGAAAACCATTTGAAAGACAAGAATATACTATCTTCCTTCTAAATTCTCCCTACCAAAAAAAGGTTGAAGCTTCTAGATAGATTAAAATGTTCCCAAAATTACCAACTTCAGCAATTAGTATCTCTTAATTTAATTTTCTAAAGGTTAAAGAATTTCTTAGATGTCATTAGTGGCTAAAAATATAGATACTCAACCCTTGAAGTACTCACACACAATACCAAAAGGAACAAATAAAAAAGAAGGCATAATGATGAGATAAAAAGTAAGAAATTGGGAGTTTTGAATTATGAAATTTTAGACTTCATAGAATTTTTAAAAATTTATAGTGTTTATTTTGAAGTAGTCAAAAAAGTAGGAAATTTTATATTATAGAATGAGTTAGTTTAAGAACTGATTATTTGTTTAACAATATAGAATTGAGTTTAAGTATTTCTAATATTGAGTCATAGTTGGACCTTTAAAAGAGACCACAACCTCCTTTGGTTGCATTATGTTTCAAATTAACATAGCTTGAATTTTCTACAATGGGTTTTTCTTGCAAGATGTTGACCGAAGCATGCGACTCCATAATATTTGTTGGCCGAGTCACATGGATTTATCTTTTCACTCTTGTTTGCATCAATTGAAACGAACCTCATTCAATATATGATACTTTGTTTGAGTTTTCCTCTTCGCTGCCAACCTCTATGTTGTAATCTGCGAGTAAAAGAGGCCTCTTTAACCCCTTTAGCAAACCACACAACCGCCGCCATGGACCCCAACCGTCTTTCTCCTCTACTACTTCCGCCTGCATGCTTGGATTGCTTGCCTGCTCCATCTCCTTTCTCCCATCACCAGGTGCAACCCATCGCAAGGACTTCATAGTCCTCCATCCATGCCCATCTTCTATTCCTGAGGTTAAAAAATATGGTAGTTGTCTTGCTTATCACTAAAAACAGTGGAGGAACTCTCCTTGGTTGATCTATCGACTACAACTCAACCCACAACTAACCACAATGAAGCTAAACCAGAATTGGCCTTCTTTTTTACAGGAATAGAAGAATGCATTCACTATTTCCCTAACAATCCCTAACAAATCTACAGTTGATCTCTTAAACTGGTCCCACAAACATCCATGGCAACAAAAACAGCCATAGAAACTCATTTCAGCCCTTCGACAGTTCTCTGCAGGTTAGTCCAGCTACGTCAACCCCATATGTCATCCATAGAGAGCCGTGTATAAGGCTCCTGTGTTTCTCTCTATTCTCCTGCAGACCATCTTTCTAAGAAACAAGCAGAACATCTCTCTTCCGTGTCTATACCATCAAGTCTGTACCCAGCCATTCACCTGCAATTCCAACCTCAAGTTGCAACCTCCTACAGGAACTTCTACAGTGACCATTAATTATTATAGTTCATAGAATAAATCCATAAATCATCGTATTTTCCTAAAATTTCTGCACATCATTGTACCTTATTTATGAAAAAAATATCATTACATGGATATATTCTTTACTTTAGTTTCTTTGTCATTTATCATTACAGTTTATAAAATAAATTCAACAACCATTATATTTCCATCATTGCATCTTAGTTTACATTGATTTAAACATCATTATTTGACAATAATTTTAAACCGGCATGATGAGAGAAAATATCATCATTGCCATGAGATACCAGAGGGATGAGGGATGTGATTTCAAGTGTAGGTCATAAAACCAACTAAACTATACAGAGATAAACATAAGTTCATGGGATCTAGATTGGACGATCCGAGAAGTGTTAAAGAATTATTATCTTTCCTACACATACAACTTCATGGATAAAATGTTTCCACAAAGAATTTAACTAAATATATTTCTTGATTGACTAATTGATATAGACAACTATTTGACTTGTATAGCATGACCCTATAGGATGTCATGATCTTATCAAATACAAACTCATTAAGTTGCTAATAGATCTTGGCAAAGTGATCAAGCCAACCTAGACACGCAAAATCTTAAGCTTGTCGGCATAAAGAGGTTTTTTTTTTTTTTTTTTGTCTATTGCATGCCACCATTTCGCCAGAGGTAACACAGGATACACTTGTCAATGCTAGAAAAGAAGTCATTAAATAATAAACTAATTATTACGAAGAAACTAGAGATATAATAGATTATCTCTTGTATTTATAAATTTGAATTGTTTTGAGACAATTGATCTAGGAGCCTTCTTGTTCAATTTATTTAACCATATTATAAGAAAACCTGATTGTAATGCATGTTTATTTTACTTACCAATTATTTTAAATATTAGTTCAAATTTACATTTGATGATTGCATAAACTTATTGGGAGACATTCAAACATTTGTGGTTGCACGCTAACTTTGTTATAGAAGAGTCATAGAGAGTTAGAGACTATTTTTAACTCGTGATAAATTGCATCATTTCCTTACTAGAATGACAACCAATGAAAAAGTCATTGGAAACATTATGGTCCTCAAGGGCCAAGACTCATATAGTGTTGTTACTATTTCTTGTTCATTTGGAAGGACGTTCAAATTTAAGATTTTGTCAACTTATCTAGAGTCAACTTCTCCTTATCCTTCTTGGGAGAGAATGGTGCAATTAAAAATTAAGTCAAATCACTTTAACATTAAATAGGGTAAATTGGAACTTATAGATTATGAAGTTATTTTATACAATTATTAAGAGTCATAAGTTTTTATTTCAAAGAAATCAAAATAAAGTAGGCAAATTTATATTTTAGGTTAAGTATTTTATGAATTGAGTAATTGTTTGCCAACATTGTAGGATAGGTAGATTTATTCTAAATTGAATCATGATTGGGCCTTTATATTACAAACTTTAAGATGTCGAAAACAAGTTCAGAACTGAAAAGAGTCTTGACATATTACAAATGTTTATTTTATATTAAAAAGAAGAAAATTATTAGAGTTTATTTAATCAGAAGCCATACTCTTGCAACACAAGTCTTCTCTTGGGTAATCATAAATAGAATCACATCAATATTTTGTTCTTAGCAATAAATATACTTCTGACAGATATCATTCTTAGTTAAAAACAAAAAGGATATAAGCTATGTAAACACTGCTAATGCATAAGACTGTCATTTAACTAAAATTCATCTCAAACAAGTTTGAAAGATATTTATATGAAAATAAATCGAAGATAAATCTTTCCTAAATAAAGAACTGAAAATAATTTCTAGTAAGAATAACAATGCAATTAAGCATATGGGTAAAAAATAACTATTTTAGTTAGGCTAAAGAAAAACATCTCATACCTGTACAGGAGTGTCCGCTGGAACACCCATGAGCTCAATAAACTTTGTGCCAATTCTATCTACTTGTGCAGTCTTATTTTCTTCCTTCTCTCCTAGAATGTCATGCCCACTCTTCCTTCCAAGCCAAACATACATTTTTATCATTGCCTTCCTTGAACCTGCCTTTGGTTCTGATGCTAACAATAAGAACACTGATTCAGAGTCAAGAACTCCCTGATGGGCATCATCCACTTTATCCATATCAGGCCACCTAAAAAGAACTGGATGAAATAATTGGCCATCCTCATTATCACCAGAAGGTGCATCTTCTGCCGAGTCATCTTGCTCAGAAGCACCCAACGAGAGTTGTCCCGCTATATCTAATGCTTCTTGATCTTCTTCCACTTCTGAAATAAATGGAGGAGATGGACACCAATCCATTACTAATTCTTCTGAAGAAAGCCTCCCCAAGGCATCAGCAGATGATGGTAACAGAACGAGGGGAGCATTACCTCTACGTTCCACCAAATTTCTTGAGCCCGTCCACTTCACGTTCCCAGTAACAGATGATTGCAAATCAGAGTTCGGTTCAGTTTGGTGCGTCCTGTGTAATTCTGAGCTTGGTGGGGACAAATTGTACCAATCAGAAGAAGACGTGGAATTTGGCGAGAAAGTGGAGCGAACTGAAGCAGTGTCAGCCGAAGACGATGATGGCGTGGCGCTTGACTCCATAGACCCTGGAGATCGGATTCTATCGCTTACCCGCAGGTCCTCTTCGTTTAGAACCCTGCGCTCCAACACAGCTTTCGTCAATTCCTTCAAACCCTTGCTTGCGAACTCGCGTTTCAAGCGGCCCCAACCACTCTCCTTCTTCGCCAGTGTCTTCTTGTTGACATCCGTCCAAGGAACCGGGAGTGGCAATGTCGCTTGGGCTCTAGGGGTCGCCCTGCGGAAGATGTCGTAGTCGAAATCATAAATCACTACTCTCCGTTTCCCGACGAGCTCATCAGTGTTAGGAGACGGGGGGTCGTCGTTTAAGGAGACCCAGAAAGCTGCTGGCTCGGAACCCTCGTGCACCGTGATGATTGGACCCTCGGCACGCTCATAGCGGATAAGTTGGAGAGCGAAGGTAGCAGCGGAGGCGGTCATGGAGGGTTCGCAGCCTTGACCGAGCCAGATGTAGATAGCGGCAGGCGTGTGAATGACGAAGACGCCTCGAGAATCAAGAAAGCTAGCACCGGGTGTGGCGGAGAGGTCGACCGATTTTGGGACGATGTAACTTGGGGCGCAGAGGGACTGCGGCGCCATGCGGTAGGCACGGACTGCAGCCGAACCAGGTGTCGGCGGAAGGGCAAGCACGCGACGTTGGCAGCGGAGTAGCTGAGCTGCGAAGCCGAAGTTCGGGTCCGCGGAAGGGCGCGCGAGGCGAACGGCGCGGAGAGCGTCGTCAAAGGTCAGTGCGCGGCGCCACATGAGGTACGCAACGACGAGGGCAGCAGATCTGGATGCTCCGCGGCGGCAGTGGACAAGCGCTCGGCCGCGAGGAGCAGCGCGCGCCCGCTCGAGGAAGTCGAACGCGTCGTACAGAACAGGGCAAAGATCCTCCGCAGGGGAGTCCCGGAGGCACAGCGTACTGTACTCGAGCTCTCCACGGAAGTGGTCGGGGCAAGCAGCGCCAGCGCAGTTGAGCACGTGGGTGATGCCATGACGACGGAGCGCCGCGCGGTCGCGGGCCGCCGCGTCGCCGCCGAGGTAGACGTGGTCGTCGACGCGGGAGATGTCTGGGTCGCCGTCATCGGCAGCCGGGTTGGAGGAGGAAGAGGCGGAGGGGGTAGCGGGCCAGTGGCCGCAGTCGTCGGAGGCGGGGCGGGGCCAGGCGGTGAGGGGAGGGGGAGGAGGGAGGGCGAGGCGGCCGGGTTTGGGGGGCCGATTAGGGTTAGAGCTCGGATTCGGATTCGAGTTGTGATTATGCGGTTGGGAGCGGGCGTTCCATGTGGCGGAGCGTAGGAGGGACTTGCGCGGAGTGCCAGAGGCAGAGGAGGAAGGAGACTCCGGTTCCTCCATTTCCCTTTTCCTTTCCTTCCTTCCAAATTTGGGAGGAAAACGAAGGAGATCGATCGGATTCGAGGAGGAAGAAGGCGAAGACGGAAGAAAGAAAATTTCTTATTCAAGGGAAGAAAAGAGTAAAATTTGGCGGCTGAGACTGCCTAAGCGGCTGTGTAACGCAGGCATAAAAGAGAGGAGGAGAAGGGAAGTCGGCTGACCGTTTGACCCACAGTGGTTGGGTCAATTGTACGTCGGCAATGACAGCCCTGTTTTGTGCAGGATTGGGCCCGGCCTGGCCCGGCTCGGTCCACCACCAACACTAACCCATTACTAACCCATTTGTTCCTTTCGCGGATGCGCTGTTTCTTTCCAAACAGCTTCCATGGATCTTCGCCGGCATCGTACAAGATGATGTATATCTACCGTACAACGCGGCGAAAAATTAAGCAAGGACAATCGAGCCTGTCCTTTGAAAGCCAGGTGATCTGAAAGTATAATAAACTGGAAGAAGAGTTACGTACGTCGAGATGATCGGGGGCTAAGTTTCTTGAATAACCCAGCTGGGCCCCATACACTCGGGTGGGGGTAGAGAAGGTAACGGCGAACAGGCGTCGGCTTAATGGTCGTGGATCATTAGGAAACCACAGAACGAGGACGGGAAGTTGGAAGGATTAGTTCGTGCTTCTGATATTTTCCTCAGCAGGATCGTATTAAAATATTTTTAAATTTAGTTTCAAATTCAAATTTAATTTAAAAATCATTCTGGGGTTGCTGACTGACTGCAACAACTTCCAATCAGCCATTTGGGGCAGCAAGTAGGAAGGCACCAAGAGAATAAAACAAGTTGTTCTGGAGGTCAGTGAGAAATAGCATAACAAATCATCACTTACATACCTGAAAGGAGAGCTGCCTGACAATGGGAGACAGAAAAACCTAAGCCATAAAAGAATATACCAAACAGGTGTGTGATCTTATTGCCTGCTTGGGCAATGGGCCAGCGATTAAAGCAGTTGGCAAGATCAGGAAGCATTTTTTGTGGTAAGATCAGTTGAATAAGAAACAGCAGGAAGCACACTTGGCTGCTTGGTTGAACTGCATTACACAAGCAGATTGGGAGGCTTGGGAGTCATTGATTTATAG
>JBBPFP011006091.1:0-13610 GCA_037974795.1 Kaempferia galanga | reverse complement strand
ATAAGGTGTTGCTACCAATAAGGTCTGAGATTCGAATCTCGGCATAGTCGAGGTAATGTCTCCCTTATGTACTAGTCACTATTCCAAGTGCTAGTAGTCACCCGTGATTTACTTCCTCCGTGCTGGCCCTGGGACGGATTGGTGGGGGCGCTGGGGGCGAGGAAAGTCGCCTTTGCCACCAACTATGGCTACTAACACTCTACTTTTGGCTACACCTAGAGACTACCAACTCCCAACTATGATTACAGGACATTGAGTCCTGACTTCTTGTTCGTAACTCTCAACTCTCGGATACGGTTACAAGCTTTGAGCCACTGAGCTCGCCCTTGATTCCCAGCAACAGCCACTCGACTCCTGGCTACACCTAGAGGCTACCGACTCCCAGCTATGGTTACATAATGGTGAGTCATGACTTTTGACTCGAAGTCGTTGAGTCCCGACTCCTAGTTACGAGCTACCATTCCCGTGTAGATGGGTCTTGGCTATCCAACATTAAAGCGATGGGCCGCTAGACATATAATGTGAATGGTGCACACGGATAATACGAGCATTATGGCAAAAATTATAAAAAACGCAACCACTTACTCCTGAATAAAAGAGGTGTAATAACCCTTTTGTTCCAGGTAAACATGGTAACGTTCGTAGAGAATGAAGAATAACGTGGCGAGCGATCCATACCCTATTAAAGGTAGTCCATCTTTATGAAATAGGTACTACTCACACATTCGGTAGAAAAGCCCTTATTTGGAGTAAATTTCTTCACTTCCACGAAGAGCTTACTTGAGTGTCGAAGTGGTTGCGCTGGAAACTCTCCCGACCATCATTCTAACTCGCTTTCTTGGTGTATGCCTCATCTCAAGCCACAAACCACACAATCTCCTAGATAGTCAACACGAGTGATACCTCATTGACGAGTTGACCATCCACACTCTCAAGAGGGATCATCTAGTATCCGAATCACATTAGTAAATTTTAAAATTATAGAATCATGTAGGTACCTAATCTATTGTTACAATGTAGTTTTTAGAGAGCTCACAGTGATATTGAACTAAATCCTATGTGTTTGTTTGATTTTTCTAATTATATCTATGCTCTCAAATATTATTTCCATATGTAATAGGGAGAATAGTAATTTTTTGAATACGAATTAAATTTGTAATCAATTTCTATAGTATAGTAACCTATTCGTAATATTACTGTAGAGTGATTGTGCAAGGGGAAAAATAAAATTTGATTTAATAATTTTGAAACTTATAACTACGCGATTTACCGATTTTGTAATGATACGTGGGAAAATTAGAAGACGTATAAATATTAGATATTATAATAATAACAATTTTTTTAAAAAAATTAAAAATTCTAGAAAAAAATCACGGCCCAAGGCGATGTGAGGATGGGCCCGAACACACAACTGGGCTGCCGATACGGCCCACATAGAAGTCCCTTCCATACCTATATTACTCTTACGGGCTTGCTTCGAGGAGGTCCGACAGGGTTGCCGCGGCTACTTCGCGAATCGGGAGGGGCGCGGCGGAGCTACAGCGCCGGTGAACGCGGCGGAGTTTCGATAGTGCCTTCCCGGCGGTTGTGCAATCCCTCAAACGGCAAGGTTGCGCCACCGTTGATTACTCGTCGTGACTTGAGAGATTGGCATCATAACTCGATCGCTATGGAATCAGACAAGTCGCCCGCCAAGGGCTATCGAACCTCTCGAAATTCTACAAGGTCCAGCACCGTTCTCAAGAGGATTGTGCATGAACTACACCATGCGCCTGGCTTCGTTGGCGGCATCGTTGAAAAGGGCTTTTCCTCCTCTGGTAACGGCGACTGCAGTGCCAGAATCCCCTCCACCACTCCCCTTCCTCGTCCGACGGTTCTTCCTTTTCCCGTGGCTCGCCGCCGCTCACATGGCCCAGTAGGAACTTAGAAAGAATTAACAGAATGAAGTTTTAATGCTTTATTTGACGTTGCGTTGTTGATAATTTTTTTTTAATAACCTGCAGCACTGGACGCCGCTTGGCTCTGCGCCGATTGAGGCTGAAGAGGGTGACATGGAGGAAGATAAGGATGAAACAGATTATGATCCGATTGCCGCCTATGCAAACCCTATTGAGAGAAAGGAGAAGAAACCCCTAGATTTTAGCAAGTGGAAGGAATTTGTTTCACAAGACGGCACCTTTTTGCCACAATCGAACAATGTGGCAAAAGCTGATGCAGGGAGAAAAAGAGAGGTGAAGAAGGCTGGTGTTCTAAATTTACCTAGCTCTACCTCAAACAGTGTTTGTAAGCCAGAAAAAGATCAAATTTTGTCCAGCGAGCAGATGAATGGAAGTGTTTCCGAAAAGTTCATGCTGGCAACTGAACCAAAATCCACGACGAGCAAACTAGAATCTGAAGAGGCAGATGAAAGTGGTGTGGATTCAGCCAGTGCTATCAGCGGCATTGCTGCATGGACTGAGAAGCATTCTGATAGAGGTGATGTAGAGATGTCAGAAGCCAATTGTTATGGATCTTCGTCTTTCATGGATGACATAGATGCTGAGAATCTTTCCTTGCTAAAGAACATGTCTGCAGAAGAGATATCTGAGGCACAAACTGAGATACTGGATAAGATGAATCCGTCTGTTATTGAAATGTTGAAGAAGCAGGGACAAAGCAAGTTAAGGAGTACGAAAGTTATTGGTCAAGAAGAAAGTGATGGAAGACAAAAGGTTTCAAATATCAAGCCAGTTGATAGTGGAAAGAGTGCAGCAACTGTAGACCCTTCTGGAGTTTGGGCCTCAAAGATTGAAAACAATAATAGCTCATGGAAGTCTTGGAGTGAGAGGGTTGAGAAGGTTAGGTCATTAAGGTTTTCATTGGATGGCGACCTTTTGGGGGCTGATTCTACTCATGACATTCTCAATGGTATTATCACTGTCCTTGCACCATTAATATTAAGAGGCTAAACTATTACTAAAATGCTAATTTGTTATCACACACTTTATATTTGATCCTGTAATTTTTTAGCTCTCAGTTTTAGTTATTTGACCAGGATTAGAATAAAGCCCAATGCTTATGGGTCGGATCATTATTTACCAGTACGCCATGCTGTATAATTAAATGACCTTCAAGCATAGCATAAAACGTAAATTTTGGTTTGTGCCATTGTTTATTCATGTGGTGGTGACACATACATACCGGCATCATAATCATATTCATGTATCACAAAAAATTAACAAGACACTTTGAGACCATTGATCTTCAAAAGAGGACAAACAACAATAACAAGTCATGTATTTGTTCAATCATTTGAGATTCATACATAGTAATCAGCAAAATATAAGACCATAATAGCAATACCTAGATGTTAATCTTGTTAGCTGGAGTATTCTTTGGCTTCCATTTATCCTTCTTATCATCAGTTCTAATTCATTCAAATTATCTGTGGATTTTATGGCCATTTTGGGGCATATATACCATCCGAACCTTTTTCTCTTTCTAATTTAATTACGTATCATGGTACGCTGTACTGTTCATGTGCATCAATAGAATTTGTTTGTTATTTTTGGAATCATCTACATTCATCTAAACATTCTTATCGTTATTCATTTAATTTTTGTACATATTTTATACTCAACCTCCCAACCGGTTGTTGGTGTTATCACTACTAACAACAGGAAGCTGTGAGTTTAAACTATTTGGGAATTGTATGGGTTGTCCAATGATATTCTTTGTCCTTCAACAAAATCCTTGCCTCTGAATTGTGAATTATGCATATAAAGGTCGTTTTTGTTTTCCCTTTCATTCAATTTGTTATTTATTTTGCTGGTTTCCTATTGTTATTAGTTTATTTCTTGTCATTTAGGTGGTGGCTCTAAAGTTGGTCCTTACAATGCTGAGAATGTAACTGAGAGGGATTTGCTTCGAACTGAAGGGGATCCTGCTGCTGCAGGGTATACAATTAATGAAGCAGTAGCACTTACTAGGAGTATGGTTAGTTTGATCAACTTGTTATGGCATCTTGTTTGGATTGTTCTGCTTAGTGGGTTGCTCATGGTCATAAAAAGTTTTTGTTGTGTGTGTTTTTATTAATTAAAAGACATCTCAAATTTGCATTCATAATTAGAGCAAAGAGACCTTGTTAAGGCTACAATGGTGATTTACTAGATAATTATGTTATTTCATTTCCATAATTGTTTCTCCTAATCAATCTGCTTCCTCTAATTTGACAAAGGTTGGTAAATTTCCATTGCATATTATCAATCTAATAGGCTTCCTATGGTAATGTAAAAACCCCATTGTAGTATGCTAACTTTAGTTGTGTATCAAGGGTGACACCAGACTGAAGTGAACGCAAATAGATACTTTCAAAAACATTGTTGCTATCAATGGTAAAATATGGATGATTTTTCAGATATATAATATTAAGGATGGTTGTAGCATTGCTAGCTGCAGACTTGATAATTTTGGTTAATTGGAATTGTAGTTCATTATATTGTGGACATGCAGCCTTGTGGCTTGAATAAGTTGGTGCTATTGTCATCGAGGACATTGCCTTCTCTCTCTTGTCTCTATTTAAAGGCAGATGCCTGTTGCATAATATTCGATCACTAAAGTGTTTCTTCATCTAAGACCTTTTTGCAGCTTAATGTTGTACACTGTTTCCATGCTGTGCACTAATATTTTTTCAGAATCAGGGTTATTATATTTTATTATTGTCTTATTTTAGAACTGGCCTATGTTATTCAAGTAATACTCGTTGCTTTCTATCTTTCCACTTCAGATACCAGGACAGAGGGCAATTGCTTTGCATCTGATAGTATCTATACTTAACAAGGCTTTGTGCAACTTACAGCAAATGGATAATGATTATCATGTCAGAGCAAAAAACCCCTCTGATAATCTCATTGATTGGCAAGCTGTTTGGGCTTTTGCTCTTGGTCCTGAACCTCAGATGGTTATTTCGCTTAGGTAAATGTTAAGAGAATACAGAATTATGATCTCAAAAAACGCTCTTGGGTTTCAAGAATTTTATATTAATTCGAAAATTGTTCTTGTTGAGTTATTTGGAATTTGTTTATGTTCCTGAAAAACTTTGATTGACATGGGTTCTTCCAGCTTTTTTCTTGTGTTTCTACTTTCTAAGAGATTAGCACAGTTCAAATATTTGTTACCTTTTCACTAATACTCTTCAATGACGGAGAAGTTCAGCTGGTTATGTTTTTTGTCTTAGCATGGGTGAATACCAACTTTCTATCAAAACAAATTCTGCTTACAGGTGCATGTTGATAGTCTTTTAACTGGAGTAAAAATCTCATCCAACTGCTTGTCCTACTTTTTATATACTACCATGTATGCTTCCCAACTAATGGAAAAACCTGCCTAATAGGAGAAAATTAAATGTTACCTGTAGCTTACTTTACCTAGGCTATTCACATATACATGGTTTTTGTCTTATTTGGCAGTAAATCTCTAAAAAAGCATTCAGAAAGTATAGTTAATATATTCAAATAGACAAACTCTACAGGCATGTTTTTGCCATTCCCACCTGGAGTGTAACAAAAAGAACTTTTGACTGCATTTGCTGTTCAAAAAATTGTCCATCCATCATCTTTTGGAAATCCAACCAGATTTCCAGTTCCACTGGGAAGGGTTCTGATCTTGGATATCCCAACAGCATTACTAAACCTGCCAGAACTTCTCAAGCCAAATGGAAAATGACCTGATTGTTTTTTTTTTTTTGATTTTTTTTATTGAACCATTAGTCAACAGACAGATAAGTTGTCTGGACCTAGAAAAAACTGTGTTTATTGATTGGTTGTGATTTGATGGCTGCAGTAGTTGAAACCCAGTTATTCATGTGATATTTTATGGAAAGTAAACATTGAATTTTCTTCTGTTTAATATTCTCTAACTTTTTTTGTCTTCAGTTTTCCAAGTACATGTTTTTCCTAGTGTCTAATATTTGAGTTCATTTACAGGATTGCTTTGGATGATAATCATGATTCTGTGGTTTTGGCCTGTGCAAAGGCCATTCAATCTATATTATGCTTTGACATAAATGAGAATTTCTTTGATTTTTCAGAGGTATCCTACGTCAATCAATGAAATTTCATTTTTGTTTGTTTTCTAGTTCACTCATACTTTTTCTTTCTTACAGAAATTCATCACTAGCAAGAAAAATACTTTCACTGCTCCTGTTTTTCGGAGTAGACCTGATATTGATGGTGGCTTTCTTCATGGGGGTTATTGGAAATATAACACTAAATCTTCAAACATTCTTCCCAATAACGATCAGAATAATGAAGATGATGAAAATGAAGGGAATCGTACCATTCAAGATGACATTTTTGTATCAGAACAAGATGTTGCTGCTGGCCTTGTTAGGATGGGAATTCTTCCAAGAATATGTTATCTTTTGGAGGTCAAAATTTTTCTTACACTTTAAATTTTGCACTGGCTATTTCAGAGTCTATTTTGATATATTACATTTAAAAACCTTTGTTATGGAGGGATAACATTGATCTAGTTGGGAGTAGAGTGGCTTGAGAATAATGATTACATTGAGAACCTAATTTTGTTAGGAATTTCATAGTCTAGTTAAGACTTAGGTACTTTTGTTCTATTCAGTAGGAATACAGCACGCGTATTTGTAGAATATCTAGCAGATAAATATTGGATATTAATACTACAGCTAAGAGTGGTTTGCCCTGCTTTGGAACAATGATGTTGTATGTCAATGTGTAACTTTTATAAATCGCTTCTTATAATGTGAGGTAACAGCCATAAAGGAAAAATTAAAATACCAATAAGGCCATCGTTGCATAAATTTGAACAGAATTGGACTTCAATATTATCATGAAAGCCTCCCTCTTACACCAATGCCAACAGGAACTGTAATTAGAATTGCCCATCTACTTAATACTACTCATGTATCTGCTGTACCCTGAGACACAAACCATTTCAATCCTTCGGTGCTCGTTGGGCGAATGATGCCATGTAGTCATGCTCTGCATTCTTCAGTAAACTCAACTGAGAAACAAAACATGTTCATCAGTCCTGCAAGAACATAATAACATGCCACAACATATGAGATCTTTTTTTATTTTATAGCAGCTTCTAGTTAAACAGCTATATATACAATGGTCTTATAAATAATAATCCAAGTTTGTCTTTGCAATAATATAAATCAACAAAACTAACTTTATACTATTATAAGGATGCAATTTTTTACGACATTAATAAAATGCATAATCAACAATTTGTTATAAATAAAATATCACTATGATGAATCATTAAACAAGTGCTTAAAGATACGATTTTAAACTTCAACAAAGTTTTTTTTCAAGTCATAATCTAATTTAAATCTGAAATGATGCTTGCAGAATTGCTTCTTTTATATGTATTTAGTCAGCATGATTTGTTACTCCAATCATATTGACTTGCATGCTGCCTCTCTTTCTCCCTTTTGCTTAAGCATCTTCTCTTCCTCTTTTGTATTACACCATATCTCATCTATTCACTTGGTACAATTTAAACATAGATACAGGATCCTCTCTAGTCTTATGGTGAGTAGGAGGCATAGGAAAAGGATGATATGAACCGTCAAAAGAAGTTGAAGGTGGGAAAAATGTTTTGATGAGGTTAGCACAGTCCATATCATCTGTTGATATGAGTTGTCACCATGATGGTAATTTTGGGACGATACTAAAACTTTAATTTAAACTGAAATTTAAACTTAGATATATACAGTTCACATTCTGCCAAGTGGTGGCCATTCTCCGATTTGATGGCAATGAGGTCCCCATAGTTTTGAATAGAAGAATCCTCCAACCTTTTTTTGGCTTTATTGCAGATATTTTGGAATTCTGATACTTGTTTAACTCCTGCAGTTCTGCTACTTAATTTATGTTTTTTTTCTTGCAAATCAAGAAGATACAACATGGAATCCGTTTTTAAAATTTGAATTGTTTTGGTTGACTAGAACCAATTCAATAGCGAAGTAGCTAGTCTTATAAGCCAGACATTTTGCTTTGATGTTGAAAGTTGTAGCTTGCATTAGCTCTATGTTTAAATGTCACCTAACATGCTGCTGGCTTCATCAGTTTGACAAATGATTGTCTCTTGCGAAGCCCAATAATAGTCTACTAGATAGATGCATTTTATTTTGAATACAGTTTCTGAAGAATGAGTTCCTATGAATCTTCCAGAATTGACTTTTCTATCAATATTTCCACATTAATAGCCACACCACATCTGATGACTGACTTTTGTGTCACTAGCCTTTCAAACAACTTAGCTCAATAGAGACATAAGAGTCATATAGCCAACCTCATAATTGGAACAAAAATAGCTTGATGATCATGATGATGGGTCCATATTAATGGCCTTCTTACTTGGATGGATAGATTTGAGGGAAGAGGGGAGGGTGAAGAGGAAGCAACAAGAAAAATAAACAAGATAAGAGGAGGTGAATAATTTTGGATAGATGTATTGCTCATTTTTTTGTCATTCACATGCACAAGGTTCTTGTCAACGGCTACTTTGGTTTTGTAAATTTAATCAATTTTGTGAGATACATTGTTCTTGCCTTCTTGGATCTCCATTATAATCTGTAAATCCAATATTTAACATACAATGGAAAATATGGTTCAGAAAGAAATAAATTCTTTCAGCATCTTCACTGTCTTCCCATCTCTATGTGCAAACTTATGTCACAAAGCTCGAAGCTATTTTATAATGAATATTACATTTATGTTCACAATTTTTTTATTCTGAATCTAAAGTTCTTAAAGGCTTTGTTACTTATCAATTATCTTTTGGTTTATTCAGATGGACCCTCTTGCAGTTTTAGAAGAGTCCCTTCTTTCTATTGTTGTTGCAATTGCCAGACATTCACCTACTTGCGCTGATGCTGTTTGGAAGTGCCCAAGTTTGATACAAACACTTGTTAAGATATGCACCAAGCAAGGGTTGGTGGAACCATATCCGTCTCAGATTAAAGTTGTGCTTCTTTTGAAGGTTAGATCTGTCTTGCCTACTGTGGATTTAGCCTTCTAGAGAAATTTTAATTTCTGAATTATCATATGGGTGCATTGTCAGTTTTTAAACAATCTATGTTATTTGTTAGTGTTAATGAAAATTATTTTCTGATTAACCCTAGGCAGATTGATGCATCTTCGGAAGACACATTTTTTCTACATATTATTTTCTACCCTTTTGTACATCATTTTGTTTCTTTTGCCGCCTTGTTATTGTAAGTGTGTTGCTAATTATGCAGGTTTTATCTGAAGCTAACAAGCAAATATGTTGGGATTTTGTGAGGTGTGGGTTGTTTCAACAGGCGATGTGGAACTGGTACAAACCATTTCCTTCCCTTGAAAGGTGGATGGAATCTGGAAGGGAAAATTGTAAATTCACTTCAGCTTTAATGGTTCAACAGTTGCGTTTATGGAAAGTCTGCATTCAGTATGGATTTTGCATAACGTACTATACAGATTTTTTCAATGCTCTTTGTTTGTGGCTTAGCCCCCCTATGTTTAATAAGCTAATTGGCAACAATCTTTTGAGTGAATTCACTTCCATTACACGGGAAGCTTACCTAGTTTTGGAGACCCTAGCTGAGAAGTTACCTGCTCTGCACGCTGGTGAACAAATAAACAATCAATCAATTGGTCTTTCAGATGATACTTCAGAAGCTTGGTCTTGGAGTCATGTGGGTTCAATGGTTGACATGGCTGTTAACTGGTTACAACTAAGAGATTTACCTTATATATGCTCGCTTACCTCTTACCCCCAAAAGAATGTGAACCATCTAGAATTTGCTTCTATTTCTGGCATAATATGGGTGATTTCTGCAGTCCTTCATATGCTTTGTGGTGTATTCCACAAGATGGCTCCAAATATCCATGACGAATTGGACCACAAAATTACTTCTCTTCCTAGGTTGTCCCAGTCTGTTCCTAATGTTGGCCTTAATCTTATAAAGAATGGATTTCTTAATTTTTCGGGTGCAAACAAATTATTATTTGAAACTTGTTCTACTGAAACTAGATCTCTTGTAAACTTGCTTTGTCTTTTAAGACAACAAGGGGACTATGATGTGTCCTTATCTTCATCGAGTTGTCTTCATGCACTTGTCCAACTCGCTCTTCTAATTGATGACTCTGTCAAGAGAGCCAGAAACTTCAATGATACCCAATCCTTCTCAGAAAGTATGCCAGGATTGCATGAGAAGATACTGAATGTTGGTCTCGTCAAGTCTGCTCATAATGAGCTTGAAGAAGTGCTCACGATGTTCATGGATTTGGTTTCCTCAGAACAGCAAGTCTTGCAGTCTCATGAAATGTTTGACAGAGGAGGACCTGCACCTGGAATTGGATTTGGATGGGGATCTCGTGGAGGGGGATTTTGGTCCTTAAATGTATTGTTGGCACAAACCGATGCACAACTCATTTTGTGTTTGCTTCATAACATCTCTATCATTTTTGAGAATGATCAAACTCAAATAAAAGTTACGAAATCAGTAAGCTATGAAGCTGATCAGATGGCCACTTTGCAGAGAATAAATTCGACACTTCAATTATCTTTGCTTGCAGGACCTGGTGATGAAACAATCCTAGAGAAGACATGGGACTATTTATTTCAGCCATCAGTAATGAAATACCTTGGTTCTTTTGTAGCTCAATATCTGAGCCGTACCAAGGTTTCCGGTTCATTTGACTGGCACTATGGTGACGATGATTATAATCTTTTCAGTAAAATGCTGGATTCCCATTATAGAGAAAGATGGCTAATTGCCAAGAGGGAGACTATTTCTGAAATGAGTAACAATAAAAGGCACAAGGCGAGACATGCCCTAGAAACAATTCAGGAGATTGAGCCACATTCAGGGTTTTCCAGAGACCAATCTACAAATGCTTTGTTGGTAGAGTGGGCACATCAGAGATTGCCATTACCTATGCATTGGTTTCTCAGTGCTATATGTATTATGGGGGATGCCAGGAGAATTAGCACATGTTCGCCTACTGATCTAGATGTGGCAAAAAGTGGTTTGTTTTTCCTGTTAGGCCTTGAAGTCTCTTCCATATATCTATGCTCTAGTTCTGCAGAATCTCCAATATCTGGCATTCCTTTGATTTGGAAGTTACATGCCCTATCCATGGCCTTGAGCCAAAACATGGACGTGCTCATGGAAGAGAAAAGTATGGATATTTTCAAAACTTTGCAAGATATATATGGCCAGCATGTAGATCAAAAACTCCAAGGTTTCACGAGTACCGTTACGCTGGAAATTCTTAATTTTCGAGCAATTCACGATAGTTACAGCACATTTGTTATGCATGTTGCTGAACAGTTCTGTGCCCTATCTTATGGTGATATAATTTATGGTCGGCAAGTAGCAGTTTATCTACATCGAACTGTTGAACCTACTATCAGGCTTGCTATGTGGAATGCTTTATCTAATTTAGGAGGACTTGAACTCTTGCCGCCAATAGAAACGTGTATAGCTAATGCTCAAGGGTATCTTGAACCAGTTGAGGTACTTGTTGATTTCTCACTTTTCAGTTGCTGTGATCTAATTCCTGGTTTGTTGATGCCCTCTTGGACTGTGATTTCGTTAATTGAATCTGCTATTTCTCATGTCCAAATTCAATGTTGGAATGTTATGTCCCCAAAGTGATCAGATTTATCATTCCTATTCTTTGACCCCATATGTTCATTGAGAATTGAATTAGATGAGCAGAGCACACAAATGGATGACTTAGTAGCCATACAAACACTTTGTCAGTATTTTTGGTCGCAATTATGAACTATCGCCATACTTCAATATAAATTATGCATTAATGACATGATCTGGTAGAAATTTAATATAGCTCTAATAGATGATAAACTAAGAGAAAATAGGGTGTGAGTGTGAATATGGTACAAAGGTAACTAGTAAATTTGATAGTTAGGTGAGTTGATTGGATTAGACGATGTAATGGTTTAAGGACTGCTAGGAAAAATCTAATTAATATAACAAAAAAATCATTTAATTTACTTGTATAATATTAATGACAACCTTGCATAAAGCTGAATAGGGGGTGGGAGGGAAAAGATTATAGCTTGAACAGATATCGATTGTCCGACCATGGACAGTCATGATTTAAGCTATAAATGTTGTGCTCGTAGTGAAGCCGACAAGGGTCCCAGACATCTCTCCGCAGACTGTTAATGATTCTACGATGCATTTGTTTCGACACTGAAAGTGTATGAAACCAGTTATGGAGTGTTAGGATTCTCTGCTGCTATTGCTTTATTAGTAGAAATTGATAGACTAATGCCAACCAAACACATTTAGTCTTTCCTTAAACGCATTGAAATCCACTTCTGAGTATGATTTACAGGACCGAGAAGATATTCTGGAGTCATATTCAAAATCATGGACTTCTGGAATCCTTAACAAAGCTGCTCTTAGAGGTTCCATCAGTTTCACGATCGCGGCACATCATCTCTCTTCTTGCTTATTTAATACCAATACACCAGAGAAGGTAGCATTCAGAAATAAGCTCGCGAAGACTCTTCTCCGGAGCCATTTGCAAAAGCCACAAGAGGAGGTAAACAATGTTTGGGTTTTGATGCAACCTACTGAACTGACACAAACACCATGTTTCACACATACATACTCTTTTTGCCTCTCCCCAGGCCATGCTGTTATCTCTCGTCCGACATGGATTAACCCCATCAGAAGATCCAACTTACAAGAGTGAAGCTGCAAGGAGACTCGCAGTGCTGAAGGAAGCCTGCGGAGGAAACTCTTCTCTGGTGGCATTGTTGGAGAAGCTAGAACCTTTGGTTTAAGATTAAGGATCACCATTAGTCAAGCTAGTTTGATTGTTCATTCTGTAGCGTATGGTTCTTGCATCAGCAAGCATCTCAAGTCACCAGTAGGGTTAGTTTTTGTTCAGGTCGTGCCAGCCTTTGTAAAATCATGCACATACTAGTTCGATACTATAACCTATACATTTCTGAGGTTGTAAATAAAACTAAATCTTAAAGCTAGAGATAAAGTTAATACACATTTTTGAAAGGGTCTCTCTTGTCTTTATAGTATCGGTGGAAACGAGTCAATATCAAGTCAAATTTTCTGGATGATTATATAATTATTGTTTTCAGTTTAGTCTAAGTTTGGCTTGAGTTTGATTATTTTAAATTTTTTACGTTTTAGATTTATTTGGTTGAATTATTAAGTTTGATAATACAGCTTTTTTTAGTTATTTATGTTAAAAGTTTCTTTCTTATATATAAGTTAATGAATTATTCCAATGTATCTATGATTCACACTCAGCGACTTGCTCACTTAGAATAATTCCAGCACCATGTCACATGCGTCCCCATTATTCTTCGCTTCTTTATTCCCGTTGGTCAAAATCTTTCTCGAGTCAACGCCAACCGTCAGGCTTCCCCCGACCGATAGAATCTAATGCAAGATGCAGCAGCGAAAACATGGGAGGTTAGGTTATGAGGTAAAAATTCGGCACGTCTGAGTATACCTTTTCTATGTCTTAATCATTTGCACTAATACCTTGAGGAATGAATTGGCAGAGGCGCTGAGGATGAGCCCCCCATGCCTTAATCATTTGCAC
>JBBPFP011005779.1:0-13612 GCA_037974795.1 Kaempferia galanga | reverse complement strand
TTAGAATAGTTAGATTAATTAGATACTTAGATTAGTTTATTATATTAATTAAATTGAATTAAACCCTTAATACTAAATTGCATTAATCCCTTAACACCATAATATTCTAAACCTCAATGTATGGACGTAATATAATCATATTAGGCTCAATGCATGTGAGCCAATATGATTCATATCAGGCTCAACATTGAGATTTTTTTCTGATTATTTTATTGCATTGTAACATCTTTAAGGAGCCTAAATAAATAATGGATAGTATATTTAAACTCTTTCCAACCTTAGAAATCTATAAGAATTGAAATTGGTGCAATCGAAGCTCTCTAAGTCCATTAGTGGATTTTGGTCAAAACTCACTATGGACCTAAAAAGCTCCGATTGCACTCATTTCAATTCCTATAGATTTTTAAGATAGCAAGGAGTTCAAATATATTATCCATTATTTATTTTGACTCTTTAAAGGTGTTACAATGTAATAAGAAAGAATCAACAAAAAACCTAAACGGCGGGCCTAAAGTGATTCATATCAAGCCCAACGTGGGTCTGATATGATTCATATCATCATATCAGCCCAACGTGGACCTAATATAATTCATATTAAGTCCAACGTGGACCTGATATAATTCATATCAAGCTCATGCATGTATGCATGAAAAAAATAGAGGAAAGAGAAAGAAAAGTAATATTTATGGGTGAGAAAATAATAGAGAGAAAGGAATGAATAAAAAAAATGAATTGATAAATATATCGGAAAGTTAAAATAAGAAAAACACTTGAAAAAGTATACTTTTTGATCCAATTTCAAAATAACGTATGCCTTTTAGTAATTTTAAAATACCACCTGCACCATTTGATAAAAATGCGAAAAAATTTCATAAAAAAAAAGCTCAAAAGACCAAGGTTGACTTTGTTGATTTTTAATATTAATTTTTTATTAAGGTTAAGCAACCCAGGGTTGACTTTATTTATTAGATGGGGATAGGGATACCGTTTCCGACACCCTCTTTCTATTTTAAAATTCACCAAATTTATTCCACTCAAATTTAAAAATAATTGTTTAACAAAATTGGTCCAGTTCGACCAGAAACCAGAGGTCTACTGAGTTCAGTAAACAAATATTTCAATTGAACCAGAATTTAAAACACTAACTGCAAACTACTAATGAACATTTTGTTAGAAAGCTTTGAAGAACAATCCAATAATGAATAAACTCATTCAGGCATGGAGCACACAAATAAAAGTTCGCTGATAAGCATTACAAGAAATATATTGAACAAAACTATGATTTTGTTAGCTCTCAATCTATTGAACATGTCGATATTTGTGTAAAACCTCACCAAAGGGGCATAGTTCTAAGCAAGGTAAAGATAGCCAGAATGAGAACAATGATAGTGAAATTTATTGGACAATTTAGATAGCTGCCGGATGCATTTTTCCATGGCTGTTAAAAGGGAGAAAATTTTCACAGAGATGTCAATTGATAGATCGATTGTGTTGTTTATGAAAGGCAGAAAGCATGGAGGCTGCATAGTAAATGGGTGATCAGCTCTCTAATAAATCTTTTGTTAGCGTTCAGAGATCCAGGTCAGCTGAAAATACATATCGAATCATCCTTAAAAAATGATCCAGTCATGTGAAAGACTAATGGGGTAAATTCAACTAAGAAACAAAAAATTTGCTGGGCAATCAGACCATGTAAGTCATTCCCACCTGCATCAGATTTGTGTGGGGAACACTTAAAGATGCAATACCTCTTCTGCAGTTCTTTCTAAGGAACGCATAGAAATAGTTTATAACCAACTTCTTTATAAACCAAGATTCCTTTCTCGCCCTAATGTCACCGTGTCCAAGGAGATAAACAACCCCTGATTCTTTTGCCTTGTGTATGAATGAGAGCTCTCGTTCGAGGCTAAAGTGTGCTTCTGTCAGAGACTCGTCATGTGGCTCATCAAAGGAAGTACTAGCTTCCGAGCTTGCCTTATCAATGGGGCCATAACCAGACAAGAGCGGCACACCGAGGGAGTATACACTGCCATTGGGAGCGACAAGAATGTTTGTGGATGAATCTTCTTTCTCAGAATTTGTGTCGGCATCTTCATCACTCTCTAGTGACCGTTCCTGAGCTTCTCGACGTATAAACTTCTCCAGGCTTTCAATCAAAAGCTGTTCAAATGTTTGGTGATGTTCCTTTCGCACATCCTTGTAGCCATATCTGCATCAAGTAGCTAAAACTGTGATGGCAAGCATATAATGGTGAATTGTGGGGACAAGATCATTTAACTAGAAGCAAAATGCAGAAAGAAAATAGACAATATGGTTAATATCATTAAACCAACAATAACAAAGAGCATGGATTTACAGATTCTGGTGATTAGTTGACAACAGGATATTGAAACCAATGGTTGAAGTGCAATTGTATGGACTTTTTGGTTCAGGCTAGAACGGTACAATTTAGGCAGGCCTTAAAGTATACCTAGATAAATTTAAATTGATTTTACTCCTTCAATGTCCTTCCTCTTAGCTTCTTTAGCTTTAAAAATAAGAATAACAATTACACAAAGGGCAGCAAGGTATAAGAAACTCCCATCAATGCGGAGTTCCAGGTCTATTATATGCAATTTTACCCCGCATTGCAAGAGGTTTCCGTAACTCAAACACGTGACCACTAAGTCATACGGTAGCAACTTCACCGTAGCACCAACCATTAAGTCTCCCCTTCAAGAATAACAATTATATAATCAATTGAATTAAAATTTTATTATATCACTTGAGATGAATTAAACTGAGTTTACATCAATCCTTTTCCATTTCTAGAAATTTGACTGTATCATTAAATAATTAATTGAATTAGAAGTTCAAAGAAACAAGTTCCAAAAGTATAGCAAATATCTTGACTAAATGTTTAACATTAGTTGAGATTATCATTAATCGAGTATATATCAACACACTTTGACATGTGCCTAAGTGTGTCTCAGCACGATTCGGCATGACCAGCATAAGAGAGATACCCACACTGAACAAGTTTCATTAATTTTCCAAAATGATAAATTTCACATGTGCCACCTCATGTGTCAAGAAAATTCAAACCAAGACTGATACAATTTTTCTTCTTTTATTTTCTAATGTTGAATAGAGGACACTGATAGTTAATATCAGTATAAGATGGTTGAGTTTCATATATACAGCTCAAAATTCTAGTATTATTTCTTACCGAGCAATGCAACGGAACATGTGATAGCTCTTGGGGCAGATGCGCCTAAAAAGGAACCTTTCAGTCTGCGGCACTACAGGAACAGGCACATATTTTATGCACACAAATAGGATCATTGAGTGGATTGCTGGCAAGGTGGTCAAGAAATGACCAAAGATTGCAGGGATTCCTCTAACCAGCTCATTATAAACTAAGCCAATTCCAGGGGCCCTAATAGTACCCAGGCTGCAACCAAGATCCAACATCAAGTCCATTGATAGCTTCTGTTTCACTTCAGTTTCGTACTTAAGCTTGCTTCCATAATTCCATATGTACATTATCATGAATAATACCGCTGCAAAAACCAACATCACCCAACTTCCATCCACCACACTGCCCAAAACCGAAGAGAAGAAAAGCAATTCCAACCCCAGAAAGAAGGTTAAGAAACAGAACACAATCATAATGTTAATCTTCCATATAAGAAGCATAATGATAGTCACTAATATTGTGGTCATGATCATTACGCCAAGTTCAGCAATGCCTGCAGAATAACCCCATATTAGGAAAGGTAGGTAAATAAAAAAGAAATATGTAGAATGCTGCCCTACTTCCAGCAGAATATAACACTGAAAATTCAGAAAGATAGAGTGCAAAATTAAGGAAATAGGAACAAATGGTGTTGCTGGAAATGTTCATGATTTTCTGGAGATAAATGGACTGCATTTAAGCTTGACAGGCACATGGAACTTTGATTTTGGTGAATATGATTATATCACAGGTTATTGGTCAGCAACCAAAAGAACAAGAATTGAACCCCAATTTAATCCTAATTAAAGGATGTGATCTACCAAAGTAAAATTGAATAAAAAGGAGTTAGACAGTATAGACAATCAAGTAGGACAGAGAGATATCTTCAAAGTCAAATTTCATGGTGAAACTTCTTTTGTTAAAGTTTCCTTATGATGTCCACAGAAAAGTAAATTTCAACATAACCATATAGGGTACTGTAGTGATGTTCTAATACCACTAACCAAGATTACAAGGTATAAGAACACGGGTTGACGAACATTAAGTTCTTTTTTTTTTTTTTTTGGCCATAGACATCAAGAATATTGACGCATGATTGTATATGTAGATAAATTGGGAGCCAATAAACAAGATAATGTTTTCTGATGTTACATCCAAGTTCCACCAGTAATAGTCTGCATGGAACCACCATAAGTTGATGCAATCATGTCCCAATTATCAAGCATGTGTATAATAGAATCAAATATGCATTCTAGCTTAGAAATCCTTATGGAAGCATTTAACTCTTCCCTATGTGCCTAATTGTATCTTGTGAGCTATTCTTGTGGGTTCAAAGGAGGAAAAAGATCCATGTAAACATGATTTGATGATGATCATGATCTGTGTTATCCTTAAATTTTCCAGTTTATAGGTATAGCTCCCACATCTTCAATGTAATAGGAAATAGATGCATAATGGTCAGTCAAAAAATGAAACAACTATATACAAGAGTAACGATGTCTTTATAATCTGCAGGTGAACAATTAACTAGTAATATCATATTATCACCATCATATAAAGAACTACCAATGATTGCAATTCGATTGAAGCATCAAAACCAAGCTAATGAAAAGATCGCTTTCAATAGAAAGACAAAGGAAAGAAGATGAGCACCATATACATTGCCCATCTTATATATGCTCCCAAAGGCAACAACAAATGCCACACAGAAAACCAGCAGAAACCAGTTTATCACTGGAATGTATATTTGGCCCATGAACTTCCGAGATGTGTGTATGATTTTAAGTCGGGGAAAACAACCAAGAGCTATTGATTGTTTTATGCATGAAAAGGTTGCTGTTGTCATTGCCCGACTTGCAATTAGTGCAGCTATAGTGGCTATAGAGAATACCGGCCAGAAAGCTCCTCCTGCAATTGTACATTAGGCTAGTCATGAACAAATATTTATAAAACATAAACAAACAATGATAAACAAGTATATAAGAAGTGGATATTTGATAAAAAAAAATGATCTTCCACTGGTAAAGGCTAAAGCATATTTAGTGTACTGTATTACGAAACGCTTCAACAGCTGGAAAAGAGTTTTTTGGTTAAAGAAAGAGTACATGAAAGAAATTTCTAGACATCCACCCAACAAATATTGCTAACTTCACAAAGTGTTAAAGAGAAACTTTAAGATAACTATGTTCCTCAGCCATATCATTATGATTCTCAAATTGATGTGGCATAGCAATACCAGACCAGATTCACGAATTGGAGGGTCTTGAGCTACTTCACTCCAGAAATCTTACTGCCGTACCTTCTGAACCCTTTGTGGTCATTATCGTATCTTCCTTTGCAGATCACCTATGTTGCAGAATTCCCAACTTACAGACCTCTTAACAAACAGAAAGGTTGGTCTTTGTTGAACATCCATCTAAATGGTTAAAGCACCCAACTCATTATTGGTAATCTTTTGGTCAAATGCAAGCCAGGTGTAGTTGGAAAGGTAAAAAGAAGTTCCAAAAATGCCTTCTCATAAAATAATATTTCTCTTCAATATTTTATATAAAAAGATTTCTTCATTCCCACACCTCCACCCCTAAACTCTTTTTTGTTCTTTCTTTGGTAGAGATGCCCTCTAAATGTTTCTTTATGGATTACTTCTATAGCTCTATAGTTTTCATGTCTCCTTGCACACAATTTAAGAAATTTTAATACTTCTGAAACACTGATGACAACATGAACTACAATTACAACACTTCACAAGATGAAGAATTTGAGGTATAAAAATGAGCATTAACAAAAACAAGAAAAAGATGGATTTTGCTTACTGGGGATAGATGAAAAGAAGACCTGCTCATTTTGAGTTAAATTTTCCAAAAGAAATGCACCCTGACCAAGGTATCCCAAGAGAAGGCATGGAAGAACGAGAAATATAAAAGTAAGCTGCAAACAGGAACTAAACTCTCAGAATATAGAAACTGAAAATTAAAATTTAAGCAATAATAAATTGGGAAAATGGAGGGAGGTGAAAAAAATATTGGCTTTGTTCGGACTTTGCCTGTACAGATCTAACTGAGAAATAGCAAAGGTCAGCAAACATTGCCTCAGAACCTGAAATGCAAGTGTAACAATCACTTAGTGGAACAGTTACCAAAAGTATTTTGGAAGGAACTCAAATATTATAATGAAGTATTTGTAAATCTGTCTATCCTTTACAGAACATAACATTGCACCCATTGAAGTGTGCTGAAAAGACTCAACCGAGATGCCATGTTACTATGTCATGTTATATGAATATCAGACAAAGTCTCTAAAATTCCTTACTATCAAGAGACAAGCAATGGAATATCAGTTGTCATATATAGGTACATCCTTTTCCATATAAGGATCTCTTATTATCCTGGGATTTTAGCTTATGTCCACTGTTGGGATCCATTTGTAATTTTGTAATTCCAAGGACTGTATTGCTAATTTTTCTATATAAATAATATCTATGGAAGGTAGTTATTAAAGAATAATTCTCCTAACATGGTATCAAAGTCATGTCACTCTTCTTCCTATATTCTTCACTTTTGTCATTTGTGCAACTTCTTCACATACGCAAGCTCCCCATAAGACCCCTCTGCCTCTTCTGTTCCTGCTGAGGTCTCTTTGGTTTGTGCCGCATAAGTTTCGTGCTCTTCCTTCTGTTTGTGATTATCACAAGTTCCCCCCAAATTCAATGCCAATGAATCATTCACACGCCTCCTCTGATTTGCGCTTGATGCTTGTGCTGCAAACCACCTACAATGCACACAATACCCACCTTTGGTTCTCAACATACATGGTAGTTATTTTCCACTCGCCACTTTATCAGCTTGATATCAAAAATACTTTTCTTTATGGTGATTTATTAGAAGAGGTTTGCATGGAGTAACCTTCTCAGTTTGTTGCTGACAGGGAGATCGGTTTGGTGTGCAAGCTAAAGAAATCTTTGCACGTTTTAAAGAAATCTCCGAGAACTTGGTTTAGGAAGTTTAGCTCAGCTCATCTTCACTGTGACATATCTAAGAGTGTAATAGATCTCTCAATGTGTTATCTCGTCTCTCGATTACAGATGCATATCTTCTTCTTTTTTTAATGTGAATGATATTATCATAATAGGTGATGTCTCCATCAAAATTTCACAGTTAAACATATATTCATTAACACTTTCAGATTTGGGTGATTTCAAATATTTCCTTGTTATAGAGGTGGCTTGCCCAGAAGAAGTTGTCTATATCTCGGCACAAGTATGTATTGGATATGCTCAAGGAGGCTGGCATGCTAGGGACTAAACTAATAAACACTCCCATATATCATAGTGTCATCTTAGCCCCAGCACAAGGGAAACCTCTAGCCAACCTAGGGAAGTATAGGAAGTTAGTGGAAAAATTGAATTAAGCTCAGCCACTAGATCTTCATCTCATTTGTAATCAGTGGGATCAGTAAGCTTCTAGATAACTCATGTAATCATCATTGACTTGTGACCCTAAGAGTCCTACAAAATCTCAGAAATGGTGTAGGGAAAGATATTTTAGTTTTTTATAGAGGTCATCTTTAGATCACTCATTACTCTAATGTAGACCAGGCAGGCTCTCCTATAGATCAACGATCTACATCAAGTTATTTTATCTGTTAGGAAGTAATCTTATTTCATAGAAAAGTAAGAAAGAGACATTAGTTGTAAGGTCAATTGCAAAAGTAGAGTATAGGGCTTATGGACTTAGCAATGTGTGAGCTCATTTGGATTACACATTTGATTACCAAGCTACTATATGCCTTATAGAGCATTATAAAGTTTTACTGTAACAATCAAGTGACAATGCTATAGCTTCAAATGTGTATTGATCGATTGTCATTTAATTAGGGAGAATATAAAAAGTAATGAAATTGTGACTTTCATTGCCAGTTCTAACAATTAGTTGGCAGATTTGTCAACCAAATTGTTAATATATTTGAATCAACTTGAAGGGAGTGTTTGGATCCATTATAATTATGTAACTCCGAGTGGTGTAGTGATAATTTTCTTTTATCAATAATATCTATATACAATAGCAGGGGGCTACCAAAGGTGATCCTGATTGAAGAATAATTCTCCCAACATCCACCTTTATTATGTGTTCAATATTACATAAAGGATTTTTCCTTTTCCCATGAGGATTATGACTCTATGTTGATTCTTTGAAAATTAACGTGTTACAAGCTCTCCTTATTTGTGACAATATTCAATAAATTACATAGAGATGGCCTAGGTTCTTGAATTTGATAGACATGAAACAGCAGTAACCACTGGATGCCAACTTGCCACTTCACAGAAAATCTATCAGCATTATGCAATTGATTCTGATGAGTAATGGACCTTCTCTCTTATGTGTAGCTCCACTGTGATAAAACTATTTAGTAGTGTACACAGTTAAAAACATATAAAAAAACAAAGTTTACATTTCCATGTACACAAAGTAGGTTATAGAGTATTATAAGAATATGTAGATGTCCATCCCAATAATGATAGTCTTGCTTAATGTGGCAAGTAGAAACCAGCTCAAAAAATAATTGGCAAAAGAATTGGATAACTTAAGAACCGTTTAAAATGACAACCTGATCGAAGAACAACCAAAGTTCTTTGCATGGATGATAAATACAACCATTACAGGTAAAACAAATATAGGTACTCATAACTTGGAGCGTGAGGATATCAGTTATTCCACTTTAGACAACGGTTGTGGAAGGATATAATATCATGAATATGCAAACAAGTAGAAATTGAATGTTAAGCTTTGATGGGTGAAATTTGGAACTGTGCTATATAGGTTTACTTTGATATGAAAAAATAAACACATGTAATATGTACTATAAGCATGAGGAAAGATGCAGTTATAAACATCACCAAAAAGAAGCAAGCATGCTTTCAAGAACTAATTGAATGACAAAAATTTTTATTCTAATAACTGAGTCAAAGAACACTAATATATTATGGTTCTCTGGAAGAAATGAATAATAATCATGCTTGTTACCTGTTATGCAAAGAACACAACCCCCCAGAGACAACCATGCCTCAGTTGGATTTCTCTTGTAGTAGTAGTATATATAAAGAGGGTTAAATGCTCTAAGAACAAATGTTCCATACTTTAAAAGGTTATAAATTCCAAAGCCTCCAAGTGAGCAAAACCATATGAATAATGCAGGACCAACAGCAAGCCCTACTTTACTTGTTCCAAACCTCTGAACACTGAACAGGACTATAAGAGATGCAATTGAGATCATCACAACTTCTTCTGAGAAAATCATAAAGTTAATAGATTAAGTATTATGAGTAAGAATCATGAAAGCTAAACTAGATGTAGTAAAAATCAAACAATAAGAAAATCACATTGTATTCAAAGAAACAGCTCAGAATAGGATTATTTCACCTAGGAATTTTCATCTTTCAAGCAACATTTTTTTAAACAAATCAACATTAAAAGAGAGCAAAATCTTCATGAACTGTCCAACCATCTGGCTTGCCATATCTAACAAAGAAACTTTTTGAATTTATAGATTATAAGTTCATAACTGATCCCAGAAAGTAGAAACTAGGTGGTTTGGCCATGGACCTGTGGGCCATAGCAACCAGACAACAGCACATCCTGATATGGTCTGTGGAATAATAGGGCTGGTATGAAGGAAGAACAAATCCCAAGCAATCTATGAATTGTAGAGTTAATGTACGCTCCTTTAATTCCTGTGGATGACTTACAATTGTTAGGGGAGGAGACTAGGCCCTGTAAATGCACAGATTCAGGTCAGGGATACCCTATGATGCGAGTGTTCAAGTGGGTCAAACTAACATTGTAGGGTGTGCCCTTTGCTTGTGACAAAAGAAGCTTCTTTGCAGTATCTTGAATATCTTTTCACAGTAGGAATGTCTTACAGAATTATTAACATGGCTAGACATATGACAAGAAGCTCACAAGACACCAAACCAAATGAAAATGATGCAACGTCTTAGGGACATGAAAAATATGTGCTATAAATTGAAGAGAAATTGGATAACTGTTGGAGTTGCAATGTTGTAAATAAAGTCTCACGTTGGAAACACATGGAAAAAATTATGGGTTTAAACAAGAAAGATATCTCAGCCCTTTTGGGTAGAGTCCAAAAACAAAACCATGAAGGTTTAGGTCCAAAGTGGGCAATATCATGTTATTGTAGAGATGTGTGAATTTTTTTGACCCAACAATTGGTATTAGGGAGCCCTGTGGACCTTTGTTTGAGGAGGAATTGTTGGGGTTACAAAGCTACAAACAAAATCACACATTGGAAACACATGAAAAAGGTCATGGATTTAAAAAAGGAAGATATCTCCATTAGCATGAGACCTTTTAGATAGAGCCCAAAAACAAAACCATGAGGTCCAAAGTGGATAATATCATATCATTGTAGAGATACATGAATTCTTTTAAACCCAGCAATAACATTCTTGGTCCATGTCACACATTAAGAACACCCATCAAAGTTGAAACATCCCAAATTAAGGAACTCTCAAAGTCAAACTAGGATCCCTAAGATGGAGGGCAATGCCATAATCAACAAAAAAGATGAGTGTCAAAACAGACACAAAGATATGCAAGATTTAAGGTGTCACAAACCCATAAGAAGTTGAAGACTTAATGGGCTGAAACTTCCAAAAAAAATAATCAACAGCAGAGTGTCTAGACAGTGAAAAAAAAACAATACTGAAACCCACAAAAAGTCAAGGGTGCACAAGTTCTCTTCATGACCTACATTTAAGAGTATTTATTTCAGAATATTTTTTCTTCTTTACAATTTTCTTCCCATAGAAAAAAAAAGTGAATGTGTCTGGTAGGAATTTGTAGAGGAAAAAAATGCAATTGACAATTTCCCCATGGGTGAGAGCAACTAGATGTTTTTCTCTTTTTTTTTTTAAAGTGTAATTTTCATTTCTTAGATAAATGGAAAGTAGATGATAATAATTCTTTTTTTCCATAATTTGTTTTCTCATAAGAAAAACCAAAACTTTTACAAACCAAACATAGGTTTAAAAATTTAAAACTAGAGTACCAGACGTCTTTCATGTCCATCCTGGAAGGTTGAGGCCTTAGGCCACTAATGGGTCTAGTCTGAGTGGGCATTGTTCAAGCACTTGAAACATACAATAGTGAGGATGATATGAATGGTTGAAGGCCGGCCATGATAGCCTGTCTTAATTTTTTTAATATTTTTTTTCAAAAAACAATATCAAATGCTCCCTGACATTATATACTAATAATTGTCCCCTAGGTCAGCCATTGGGTAAGCGGGTCTAGTCCAACTGTGAGAGTTTGATTAACTACAACTAAGAAGGTCAACCCCCATGGTCAACCTCTTTAGATGTCAATTAATAATGTAGATAACAACTATGACTTAGCAAGATAGAACTCCCATTACAATATAATTGTCCCTCTTACAAGGTCAGGTGTGTTGAACGACAAGGCATTAACAATGGGTCTATTCTGATATTTGGTTACACAATATGTTCATGCCACCTTCAGCCAATATACCCGTCAGTTGGGCCAGAAGGAAGGAATTCCATATCATCCAAAATCCACTACTCTCATCCAATTATCTGTTAGTTGTATATATAGCAGTATATATCTGTCAATTATGCTAGCTGTTAATTAGCTTCCTAATTGTAGATAGTTTCCTAAGATAGATTCTTAGTCTTGTATATAAATATACCTCATCTTTCAATAAAGAGTATGATTCTTTCCATCTCAATTAACATGGTATCATAGCATTAGAGATTTGAAATTAGGGTTCCATCTTCGTCGTAACCTTCATCAACTCGCAGCCCATTAGTCGCTGCATCTCGGTCGATCTTCTTTTCACCCTTCCTGGTCTTCATCTCCGTCACCTCTAGCAGCCTTCTTCAACTTCCTTCAAATTCCAGCAGCCTTCTTTGCTACAACCTTCTGAAACTTCTTTCAAATTCCAGCAGCCTTCTTCACTACAGCCTTCTGAAACTTCCTTCGGATTCTTCACTTAACTTGTGATATCTATTTTGTTTTGTATTCTCTATTTAGTCTTATGCTAATTTTCCTGGGTTTCAAGATCTTTATGGCTGAAAACAAGATGTGGTGCCCGTGATATCTAATCACAGACCATAAGATAAATGGCTCAAACTACTTAGACTGGAGTAAGATTCTTTGCCTCTATCTACGAAATATTGATAAAGATGGTCATTTGACTGATAATCCTCCTAAAGATGATTCAAAGCAAATATGGCTTAGAGAGGATGCTCGATTGTTCCTTCAAATTCGGAATTCTACTGAAACATGAGAATCTATCTTAGTAAACTATCTACAATTAGGAAGCTAATTAAACTAATTAACAAGAATAGAAGTGGAGTTAGGCATTGGAGTCAAACCCCTTTGAGTCCATTCTTGATCCTTTCTTCTTTCTAACAAAGTTTTTCTATATCACTTAACTCTTTCCTTATTCTGTTTTTAATCAGACTATAAGGCTTCGAGCTGGTAATTCTGGAAACAGTGTACAGCTTTTTGTATGTATATATAGTGTTATGATATAAAAAAGGTGAACTACAATATCAATAGATAAGCTTGGGTCTTGTGCACTAGTCTCATAAGATAAATAGTCTAACATTGAAAATGGGTGCATTATAATAATAGCTAAAGTATGAGACTGGAGCCTGTGCAATGGAGATAGTTAAAGAGGAATAGGCGGGAAGTGAGAGAAGACACCTCTAGCTAGCCATACATGTTGGTGCAATGAGTTTTGATGTTTGGACAAAAACTTAAGTTAGATTATGTAATAATGAATTAAGTGTGTCGACGCGGGATACTAGGTGTGGATACTTGACATAATTATTGTAAGTGCAATAACGGAAGCCCCAAGAGGTCAAGGATGATTGGATGCTTTGCAAACAAAAGTCTTGGCAGATCAAGCTTAATTAGATCCTTAGCAAAAGAGGAAAATTTGAAATTGAGACTTCTTGACAACTTGGAGCCCTAGAGAAAGATATTCTCCAAACTCTTCGCAAATTTCATTTGAGCAACCATAATATATGTAATTGTGGGCCAATCAAGGGTTAGATTAGGCTCGGACTAAGACAAGAAATGGCCTTAGTTAGCATTACAACTGACTAATATTGTTTGTCAGCCGGATGTCAAGTTTGAGTCAACTAATACTATGCATAGTCGATTGATGATATCTCGATTCAGCTAAATAAATAATTTTATTATTACAACTAAGCAAATAATTTGTTAAATAGTCAACTGAAGTTGATGGAATCAGGGTATAAAATACCGTGCCTAGCAGGTCGAAATATCTCGTTCCGCCCGCCGACCGGCATCGGCACGAACCCAACACCACACGGCTGAAGCAGAGGGG
>JBBPFP011005671.1:0-13612 GCA_037974795.1 Kaempferia galanga | reverse complement strand
GGCCCTTCTAACTTCCTGCCTTCCGACGGAAGCCGCCGTTAGCTGCCCTCTCTTCTCGCCTACTGCCGGTGTGAGCACAACCAAGTCACTGTTTTCTTGCACGATCTCGACGAATGTCAACCTCCTCTTCCTCGTGCACGGAAACTGCGCTCTTCCTCCCCCCTCCTTGCGCGGGCGCCATTAAATTTTCTTCTCCTGCACATTTCTTCGCCACTGTGCCAGCTTAGAGATTAGCTTAGGGCTGCATGTCAGATGAGGAACACCACAACATCATCTGAGTTCTTCACCAAGGGCTTGTGGATCCGATTTGGTAACATCTCTCTACCTCATGGCACCTATGTACCACTCAAAGAGTTTGAGGGCAATGCTACTGTTGGATATGGTCAATTTTGTTAATGGATGGATGTATATCGATGAAGATGGCCATATGTTGGACCATACAGTCAAGAACAGCTTAGTGAAGGTGATGCTTCAAATTTTTCTGGCACAACTAGCGAAATGCATGAGTTTGCAGGCTGGGGTTCAACGATTTCATATGAAGATCAAAATACAGAACAGGGCAAGCTCAACTCAGCAACGAATCATACTTCATTGGTGCTTTTGCAGGTGGCTTCTCTTGTTTGAACAAGATCAGTAATATTTTCTGTAATGTATTACTCTATTTTTTTATGCTTTATGCTTGGATAAATTGTCAATCATGTGAGAAATATACATTATTGTTAATTGGTTTACAGCCATTCACAAGTGAAGACAGCCGCTGGATGTTTGAGGACAAGGGTGGTAACAAACACGGAGCTCATTCATTTGCTGAATTATATTATTGGTATCACAATAGTTACCTTGATGGTTCTTTAATGGTAATAAAATGCAACTGTCCTGGTTCAATGTCATGTTCAGTTGATTAACATTATTGTATATTTTTATATTTTTATGAGTGTTATTGTTTTTTTTTTGTGAACTACACGGTTCTTGTGAATATCTATCTGAACTATTCCTGCAGTTCTTTGCATGAGCAGACCCTGCTCAAATTGGCCCTTAGTTTAAAATATTTTGCTCTAGAGCATCAATAAAATATAAAAATGCCTAATGCTATCATATCAAGGAACATTAAAAATCTTGTTGATTTCCTTAGATTTCTATTGACTAGTTAATGCAATATATGCAACAGAAATGCTTTAGGACAGAGGTAATGATTGGTTTGGTATTTTTTTAGTTGGCTTTGTCAAGTACAAGACAAAGTCTCCTTGGCTGTGTACTGAATCTACTCATATTTATGTGAACATTTTTAATATTGGTAGTTTATTCTAGAGCAATCAAAGGGATGACTATATTTATTTGTTGAGTGTTAGATACACTTTTACTAATACGATCCTCCTCGCTCTTTGGGTATGATAATCTCTGATAGGTCTTTCTTTTTGAGCTTGCTATTTTTTTTCTTCATTGTTTTCCATTTCATATGCAAACATTTAAAATTTTACTTTCTCAGATACACCATGTTGATAATTTGGTTGGGCCATTTACATTGGCATCTCTAATTGAGGACTGGAGCACAATTAGCAGCCAGCATATTTCTGAAACTAATATTAAGGCCGAGGCTACTAACAAGCATTCCAACAGTTGTTCCAATTTCATTTCTAATGTATCAGATGAAGTTTCAATGCAACTGCATCCTGTCATAATGAAAGCTGCACGCCGTGTTCTGGTAGATGAAATCTTGAGTGGCATCATACCTGACTTCTTTTTATCGAAAAAAGCCGAGAGACAAGACAGACCAGAACCAACATATCAGGATAATAGAAAACATGATTCAAGCAAAGGAAAGGTAATCAGAGAACATTACTGTTCTTTCATTTTTTTCTCATTAATTTTTTTTCTTTTCATGATGCCACGGAGTCTCTCACTTTCTTTGTAGGAAATGGTTGCTGATATATTTCTAAATTTTGCAGAAGGTAGCTTCATCACAGGACAGTTTTGAATTCTCTTCTGGCTCCTGTGTTACCTTTCCAGAGTTATTATTAGCAGTTAGGAAATTCATTTACTATGATTGCATGAAAGCTTCATGGGATGCTTTCTTTTCTGATCTGGTGGTGGAATATTGTAGTTCATGGCTTAAAAGAAAACACTTCATGAGGCAAGATTTGCCTAAGATGGGCGAGATGAAAAAAGATGATGATAAAGTATACTCATCCTTCATTGAATCCCTTTGGGTTAAAGCCAGCATATATTCTCTAATGATACTGATTTTTTCATGCATGTTTTTGTTCCGATGTTAGGTTGTACTTCTGTCTCTGACACACAGTGGGGATTCTGCACCAGGATTTGGGTCAAGCAAGGAGAATATCTGTGCTTCTTTGCCATTGATTCCTGGAGCTTGTAAATTACTGAAAGAGAGGGAAATGAATTCATCAAGAATCCAAGGAATTCTAGAAAATGATTTGTATGTGTCAGCCAAGATATCTTTGTTTAGATTCTTTGAGGATGCCATAATAGAGGAACTAACAAATTTATTTTGCTTGGCATCCAAATATAATTTGAATGATGTAAGTTAAATAGGCTTTTCTTTTGATTTTGCTGTTAATGGCTCTTGCCTACATTGTCTGTTCCACTTTTGCATGCTACATTGTCTGCTTGTAGCTTATCATTTATTATTCTGATTGCAGGACAAGCTTGATGTAACTGAAAACAAGCAATATGCCTTGTGCAGCTTGCAAGACATGACTGCTGATATTGGGATCAATGCTTCCGGTAATTATGGTTTTCTCTTATGAAAAAAAAGCACTAGCACTGTTTATTATTTTGCATATGTATAGACATTTTGTATTATGCTGAGATTCTGTAATTGAAAAACAGGGTATCTGGGAACAGAGTCAGCAAGTCCCTCTACAGCATCTTCAAATGCTTTTGAACAATTGGGATTTGACTTTTCAGATGATAATGGTGTTGATATCGCTGATGAACCACCTCCTCCTGGGATGGATAATTGTTCGATTATGATCCTTCCAAACAGTAAATTTCAGCCTCAAAAGTTGATTGAGCACATTCCACATTTGGATAAGTATGCAACTTTGGCAGTCTTCAGACAAAAGTTGCATGATCATGTACTTAAAAAGTTGAAGTACACTTACTTTGGTTATATGCTCAATCAATATTTTGAGTCTTGCCATTCTTTGAGAGAGGTTCAACTGGATGCTACCAAAGTTGACAGTAAGACGAGCCACCAAATAAAATTGCTTGAGGTATATTTTGGGTTTTTATTTGTGTGATCTTTTATTGCTTCATTTACTGATGTATGTTGGTCAGCTTTTTATTGGGTTTCTATTAATTCTTCTATCTTTCAATGACTAATTCTAGGATGAATCCTATGATTGCTTGCAAGATGTTACCTCTAATTTATCATTGGCTTCCAAGAATCATAAGGGAAATTCTAGATATTCTAATAAATCAAAGTTGACTGCTTCATCTTTGAAGACTGGAAAGCATACTTATGTTCAGAAAAAAAGGTTTGCTAAGAAAATATGTGAACCCTTAGTTCTATCGGAGGAACATCAACAATCAAAGCAGGATATGAGCACCTTGCATTCTCAGAATATGATCGAATCACTTCCAGAGTCAGTAGTAAACATGAGTCTAAGAAGTGTGAGTTCCCAAGAACTTGGTAGCTACAAGACTGGGAAGCTGCTAGAGAATTCATGCTGTCAAGCTAGTAACCATAATGAATCACTTGATTCTTCTATTTTCCCAAGAAAAAGGCGGAGATTGAGGAAGGCTTATCCGGATGTCAAAGAAACACCCACATTCTCCAATTCAGATGCTACAATTTCTTTTGGTGATGATTCATGCAGTGCCATCAGTGAGAAGTCTGTTGTTGTTCACAAGTGCCAGTTTAGTAATGAAAACAAAGAATCTGATCCTTGGGTATCACAGCAGGGTTTCAGCTCCAACACAGTTGATAAATTTTCTGAAAATAAAAAACATAAACTTAGTGTTCAGGACGAATCAAAAAATTTGGCAAATTGTAGTAACACAATGAAGTGTAAGGATGTAGCTCCTTTTTCTTTTGATCTCTGTTATCAAACATTTATTATTAGAAATGATATGTAATTAAACTTTGTATTTCTTCTTTCTATTGGCAGCAAAACAAACTTCTTTTCTGAAGAAGACGAAGGAAGAGTTTAAGCATCTTTCACCAATTCCTGAGGATTCTAAATTACCATCTACAATTTCATCTAGAAAAAGAAAATATAAGCACTCTTCCAAAAGGAAGGTTAAATCTACAATTCCATGTCCTAAGTCAGATGGTTGTGCACGGTCTTCCATTAATGGTTGGGAGTGGCATAGATGGTCTAGAGCTGCACTTCCATCAGAGAAGGCTTACAGAAGAGGAATCCGTACTCAGTACTTTTCAATAGGTTTCCGTGGAAATTACTTGCGAAATTCAAATTCTAAAGGCCCTTCTGCAAGAACAAACCGCGTTAAGCTGCGTAACCTTCTTGCTGCTGCAGATGGGGCTGAATTATTGAAAGCAACACAGATAAAGGTTTCTAACAAAAAGTCTTCCTCATGAAAAGCCATTAAACTCTTTTTATAGGGCTCACCTTTATATTTTTTCTAGGCGAGGAAGAAAAGATTATGTTTCCAGAGAAGCAAGATACATGACTGGGGTCTGGTTGCTCTAGAACCAATTGATGCAGAGGATTTTGTGATTGAATATGTGGGGGAATTAATTCGCCGACGGGTAAATAAATTACTTATGCAACTCTTCAATGAGATAGCTTTTAAAGAAAACTAAGGGGCACAGTACTTGCAGATATCTGATATACGTGAGCGCCTGTACGAAAGGATGGGAATTGGCAGTAGTTACCTCTTTCGGTTAGATGACGATTATGTGGTGAGTAATTTATGCTATACTAGTGCTTTTGCTGAAACTCTCTCATCTATACCCTGAAATGTATCAAGTTCTGATCTTTCTTATGTCATATTGCAGAGTTGGTCACCTCATCTTTCTTATCACAAAATATTCTTATTTGTAGTAATGTCCGTAAACAATGCTGCTGTATAAGGTTGCATTATTTGTTTTGCAAGTTGCAACTTCTGCTGCCATGTTATGTTCAGTTTGAATATTTTGGAGCTTGAATCTTTTTATCTGGGCATAATCTTCCAAATTTTCTTGATCTTCAAGAGGCAAAAGGCTTATAGTAGTTGTAATTTAAAGGAGTCTATTAGAATACACATGATTATAGGTCAACTTTCAGAAAATGGATAAATTTATTTTGCAACACTAATTCTATTCAGCAATACATAACTCAGCATTTCCTTGATTAAAGTCTGTAGTTAGGTGTAATACTTTCAGAATATTCTTATGGATCATTTTTAAGGCTTAATAAAATCTTAGCTTGTCTAGTGAGTTTCCATAGACAAATTAGCTTACACTGAATATATTTTGAATCCACGTATTAAGGACATTGAGGTAGGTACACGTATTAAGGACATTGAGGTAGGTAGCAAAACTGTGGCTATATTCTGATGGATGCATAACCTACATATTCACTGGAAATCTTGAGGTTGAATTGTTTATGTTGTTATTTTGATATGGACCAAATCATGAACTATTTTAAGCATCAATATATGATTAAAAAATTCTGTGACAATATTCACATAAATGCATATGGAATTATTGGGATTGAGTTATTTGAGTTATTATTTTGATATTATGGACCAAAAAGGTTGAACCATTTAAGTGTGTGATTGTATCATTAAAACTTCAGAGTGACATTATCATATTGCTTCGAACTTTGATTTTTCTGTGAAAGCCTATGGTTGTTTCGTACATGAATTACTATAAGTTTATATCAATTTTCTGAACAGAATATTTATTTCATTTGTATGACCTGTTTCTGGTTGTTTGTTTTTGTTCTTTTTGTTCGTGCTAGCTCTCTCAACCTGTATTCTTTTTTTTTTTTTTTTGAGGGTTTCTGTCGATCTTGTTTAGTCCCAATTGGAATTTAGGTTTTTCTTGCTAATATTTGTGAGGGTATAGAGAGATTGATTAGTCAATTCTCAAGGTACAAAAAGAAAATGCAGGAAGCTATTGCTGCTGCTCAAGGATACCTCATCTTATATCCATCCTGCTCTGAATCTTTAATAGCCACATTTTTTAATCATTGTAATTTTATCTGCTTCATCTTCATGTGGATTTGACTTTTTTTTTTAATTCATGAAGGTTGATGCAACAAAACGTGGTGGATTGGCAAGGTTTATAAATCATTCTTGTGAGGTAGTGACTTTAACTAATTCTTGGTTAATGATTATTATTATTAATTTTTCAATAATTTTGAATGATTTTTCCCCTCTCAGCCAAACTGTTACACAAAAGTAATTACTGTCGAGGGTCAAAAGAAGATTTTCATCTATGCAAAGAGACATATATCTGCAGGTGAGGAAATCACTTACAACTACAAATTTCCCCTGGAAGAAGTAAAGATCCCTTGCAACTGTGGTTCTCATAGGTATACTAAATTAGTCTTTTCACATATATTGGTCATTTTCAATTTTCTTGCTGTTAGAATTATTATTTGTTGATTGTTACTAGTCTTTTAGTACGCGTTGGTGATCATTAAAAACTTTGCATGCTGTGGGAAGACAAGCAATGATGGTTGCTTGAAACTTAAAATTTACATGGTTGTCAGATGAAGCTGGAAATTAATTGTTTATGCTGAAATTTCTTTCATTTTCTGCTCTTCAAATTTGATGATTTTTCTTTGCTGTCTTACCTTTGCATAATTTTTCTGTGTATTGATATCTGGATCAACTTGGCGGCAAGCCCTCGCTTAGGGTGTTTGTGGCAGCACCTGAATATTTTCACATAACACCAGTCTATTGTTTCCATAGATAAATAGGGCAGTTGTTTTGAATTCTTAAAATTCGCTATAATGTTTGATAAAGATGTGGTTTTGCTAATTAACGATGATTTATAAACTTGAAACTAAATAGTTTAAATAAAATTAAGACTGAATATATGAAAATCATTTTATTATAACTAAAGAGAAACTAGTGGGATAAGATTTGGTTGTTAATAACTAAAGATAAAGTTTAGTTGGAAGATAAGAGCTGTCACTGAGCTTGTCACTGAGAGTTTAGATATTTTAGGTATATTACTCGATAACCAAGATTTGATTTATCAAGACATTATTCATGATGTAAAATTAAAATGGAGAACAATCACTAGTAGTTGGGTGCCCATCTGTTTAAATGGAAACTTTTCTAAGAAAATCATAGATCATTTATGATTTCTCAGTGAACGTGTTAGACAATCAAGGGAAAATGGATGTAGAGAAAGAAATTCTTTTCTACTCATTATGTTCGCCCATCCCTGGTGGCATTCCTAGATGTGAATCCTATTATGCAATTCTTCTGCCTGCATATAGCTATATCCATAGTCGCACTTTTTTTTATGGAGTGGAAAAAATTTCTTGTGCTTGCTCATCCATTTTGTTTTCTTTGGTCATCAAATTTCCTCTTTTATAGGTTGATAATAGCTTCTAAAGTTAGAAATGCATTAATATTTTAGAGGGGGATGCGTGAATGATAGTAGAGAATGGTTAAAAAAGATTTTCTTTAATGCAATGGAAAATTATTTAATTGATTTGAATAGAATTAGTGAGATAGCCTTGTCAAAAATTTGCAATTTAACCTTAGATTAAGAAGATTGAGGCTTGTGTGAGACCTAGATAACCGAGGGCATAAATTTTAACCTTACCTTTTGTAAGTCTAGGTCATCATTTGTAACTAATGATACAACTTGTATTAGAGCCCAATGGATCAAGAAAATTCATAAACTTGGGTACTTGACTACACATGGTTTGGATAAACATGGCTTGAAGGCACTGATAATGATATAGCCTTGATTAAAGCTTGACGGAGTGATAAAATTACCCCAACTGGTTGGGATAAACACTAGTTGATGATAATGCTTTATATTAGGGAAATCTCATAATGAATTTTATTGATTTTGGGTTCTTAAATATGCAAGATGTGAATTGGAATGAGCTAAAGGTCATTGCAAGTCCTTATTACTCTTAAGAGTTTGGCTGATTAGCAATGAGATGGCTAGCTCTATGTCATATACGAATTCAAAATAGGATTATCTACTTCTTAACATGTTTAGCTACCAGGTTAAGCTTATTCTCTACTCAGACCGAAATCTGTTTAGTCATAGTGCTCCTACAAATTACTCTCTACTATGCATGTTTGCTTTCATCAAGTATAGTTTATGCACTGAATGAATTTTAGATGTGAACATGCACTCACAAATTCAGAATCAAAAGCTTGACATTTATCCTTTAATATTATGATATATTTTCCTCTTTTGCAGGTGCCGGGGATCAATGAACTGAAATTAAATTGATTTGCATGGTGATTATATATGTTTTTGGATCACATTGCTTTCTGTATTTACTGAAATTGAATATTTATTTTACTAAAGTTTTGTCTTTTTTTAAAAATTATTTTGAAAGGGTTAAGCCATTCCCATGAGGAAATTGGAGTGTTGCTCTGCCAACCTCAAAGGTATATCATATTTTCTTATTACCTTTATTCATCTGTCATTTTAAAGTGGTGGACTCATGCCAGTACAATTTGATACCACAGCTGGTGTTGTATTATGTATGTTATAGGCTTGTTTACTCTTTTTTCTGATTCCAGTCAAACTGAAACCTGGTTAGTTATCACGACCTAACTAAACATTTTCTCCAAATTTTTATTCTTGTATGCATGATTATGATAAATATCACATCCATACTCAAGGTTTAAAATCTCAAGCCATGTTGAAGTTACTATCTTTAACTAGAACAATACTATTTCAGTATCTTGTTGACGTTTCGATGCATGGTGCCGGCAATAGATTGGAGGTTAAGGATGAAGGAGATGACAATATTGTTGTGGTATCATGCCAATGTTTCAATGCATGGTCATTGGCGGATTGAAGGTTGAAAGAGGAAGTAGATGAAATATGAGGAGATATTGTCTGAGCCGAGTGGTATTAGTTTTGGTAATTTGCTAGTATGATACATTTAGACTGTTTCGCTTGACGTGGTATGAGATTTCAAACCATGTTTATACTCATGGGTATCTACTAGTACTAAATGTATCTGTGTACTTGCAAATTTAATCAAACTCTGGCTCGACCTGAATCTGTATTTCCATTATCAATTAACCAACCTATTATTAGGTGCTTGAACTTGACTTAAACAGGTTGGTGGGGTGGGGGAGCAAGTACTTAATAAAACACTACCCTTTTGCATCCTTGTGTAATGTGATTCTTATATTGTTGCTGATGAGTTTGAACTATCTATCACACAAGTAACAGTTACTTTGATGAGGTATACAATCAGATCTGCATTTGCACTAACATTTGATGATAACAGATAATTTAGCATATCTAGCCTTGCATTTTAACTTGTTATTTGAAGGTCCATTGCATTTTACTTGGACCAGTGCTATTTTGTAGAACAGATACTTCCTATTCAGCATCTTTACAGTTCCATATTCAATTAACGATAGCATCTTTATTGTGTACACTTAGGGTAAATGAAACATCGTATCAATTATGGTTTACCTATCATTCTTTATGGATTTGAATGTTCGGTTGTTAGGAAAAACATCACAAAAAAATATATGGTAGAGTTGAGAATGTTGAAATGGATGTGTACTTTACTAGAAAAGATAATAAAAAAGGAAACTGATGTTCAAGAACAATTAAGTATAACCAAAATCTATTAATGGAATAAACAGGTAGGAATGATGTAGAAATATTCAAATGCTATCAACATATTATATAATTGGTGAAGGTGTGAGGAGTAGAAATGACCAAAGAAAATAATAATTAGGTGCAATAAACAAATATCCTCTTGTTGTTGAGTACGCCTTGAACCATGCTTGTTTTTGTTATAAGTTGCTCTCTCTTACCTGTTGGTCATGGTACCCTTGGTAATGAGATAAGGCCAAAGTTTTAACTGATAACTTAATCAACACTAGTTAAACTGCTTCGTAGGTGAAACCTCCTCGAGTGTCAACTTCATATTAAGATTTTGACTTAAGAGATACTGCATGATGGCAATTCTTTACAATTGCCATCTGTGTAGTATTTATATGCAAGGAAATCATGTTGGTATATTGATAGCACTATCTACTTCAAAATGCAGGTTCTGGTGAAGGAGCTGCTGTTATTGATGTCAATTTGGTCATAGCCATGATTGTTGATGTGATGATGTGTCATGGCTGCTCTTGAAGTTCCACAAGTGTGATGGATTTTAGGTTGAATTGGGAAACCAGATAGCTCCATCAAAGACCATTTATGCTCTGTGCAGCATTTTGTATGTATCTGATTAACTCATGCTTTATTTGTAACATATTTCTTGTCGTGTCAACTTCAGCAGTTTCCATCATCTTAGTTTAGCTCTTTTGAGTATAATATTATTGTATAGAATGATTTGAAATTTTATTTTATCCACAGAGGCACTCTTCTTTGTTAACAAATATAAAGCATTCATTCATTTTTCACTAAAGATTGTTGAGCTATCTTTCTTTTTCTTACTCTCTCATGTATGATCGTCTAAATATTATTTTCTTTCTTGATAGTAGAGATCTTCCTGATTACCTTATGTAGAGAGAATGCAACCATGCTAGTCAACATCATCCATGGACCAAGATTATTTTCATATAGTTATTGATGCATATCTTCTACTGTTTCAAACTATCTATATTCTGATGGGAATATATGAGTCAATACATAACCTATCCAGATGAGTATAGCATTTTCAAAAAACTTGTGCTTTAGGATATCATAAAATTTGTAAATGAAATTAGATATGATCAGTTGTCATATTTAAACCAAACCCCAAAAGGTCACACCATTCTCTAGTAATTCAGCCTTTTGTCATCAACAAATTGTAGTCCGGAAACATTCCTTGAGACTTGCAATCTCTTTTGTTGTCTGAACATTCCAGTTACAGTAACCTGGTTAGTTATTCTGCAAACTAGTAGTTTGGTACTGACAAAAAGTATCAAAAAAAATGTACAAATAAAGTTAAACCAAATTGATATTCGAGACTATCTTTCTTCTAGAGGAATGATAAATTGAAAAGATTGTGGCATACAACATTGACAGAATAATGAAGAGGGATGTGAAAGAATTAATTTTTGCCCATTCTTGATGGATGAGCTACCAAAGATGAATGTTCTAATTCAATCTTTCAAATTTCCATCTTTTCCCTTCATCTCATCTAAAGAACCAATAAATGGTTTATCCATTGTTGACTTACATCCATCCATCAACTATATAAAAACCCATGCTTGCTCTTTTGGTAAAAGCTGCGAACTTGACCAACCAAAGACTTATCTGTGATAGTGTCTTCATCCTTGTGTGTATATTTCATGTCACAAAGCATACTCAAGTTTTAAATAGAATCAGTCTTCTGTGAGATCTTGAAAAGACCTGATTACCTTAGTTTCTCTGGTTTCAGGTCACATGCATCTGTAGCTGAAAAGCCTGAAATCTATTCAACTATACTTGGTTTTCTATCTGCTTGCTTAAAACTTATCTCCAATCAAGGTTAATGAATGGTTTTCCTTTCTCAGAAGAGGAGTTGGAATTTGTAAATTTTCCTGGTGCTATTTCTTGTTTGATTCATTAACCCACCCAATATAGACATTGTCAAGAACCAAGAGACGCATTCCCCACAAGTCAGATTTCTCGTACCCTTCCACAAGAATTTCTTAATTTTATGAAATTCATTAGTAGTTTATATCACTGATGTCACTGATGTCTGCTAAGTTAGCAGATCCATTCCATTTCCACTGCTCAAAATTTTGCAGCATTTCGCGCACCTTGCTATAATTCACAAAGATCCCTTAATGATCATCTTTGTCCTTTTTATTTGTGTGGATGAACGCCAATCATTAATTCATCGTTGCTGTGCAAATGGATGCTATTGGCCAATGGGTGTGACTAATTGTCGATCCATTTCATTTGGAAACTTGGACTAAAAATAATTTGGAAATATACTTTGTGCTTGAAATGCTAACATAAAAGAGGGATAATGGTTGCTTAATCAACCACAAAAAGAATACTTCAATACCCTAGTAAGTCAACTACAGTCCTAATTATTCTCCACTTTAAATATTGTTAAGATAATTGCGCTGGGTCTATCCTTGACTTTGTTCTTGTTCTTCTTCATGCCGTGATATATTTTCTGAGTGATTAATACTTGTTACCTTTAAATCATGATACATATGCGTACGTGAAACCTTAGTTCTTTCCCGAATCATATCGGAAGATGTTGCATCAATGTGTTAATGGAAACAATTCCACTCTTAACTTTTCAATTTGATTGTCTGTTGTTTTGTCGAGAGCTTCCACTTTCATGTAACACGTTGACTAGATGTATTTATCGTATGTTTCTTTTCATGCAGGTGGTCAGTGGTGGTCTCGCTCGACGTAGCCGATTCACAAACTACTATTAATAATTGCGGGGTACGTTTTTCGTTTTCTTATGACACGTTTTCTTTCATCTCTAGTCCTGCTCGGTTTAACTGGACACAATTTCTTTGGAGCTTTGGAGTAAGTATGACATGGGCCTTTCGGACATAACCATCAATTCCTGCAGGAACGAGTGCCCCCAGAGCTATGGTATGATGGTAAGAGGTGGTATAATTTTCCTAGACAATGAATAGTCAAATTTCACACATGGCACATTACACCTGGGAGTTTGAAAAATTTGTGACGCTAGGTCGTCCACTAGGACCCATTTGTACCTTTTGATTTACCTTGGTAGTTTGTGGAGCCACACCGGTCACTTTTAGGATTAGCCAGATTGGAGATACTTGGATTATCCAAAAAAAAAAAAAAAAACAATAAAAAAATTGCAGGAACGAGGGATTATGAATGAATGCCCAATATCCTTAATTCGGCTCTATAAGTTTTGTCCACTTCAACGCTCATGAGTATAGTCATAAAAATTGACCCAATTAAATTTAAATTTGGGCTATAAAAGAATCCCATATCAAAGATTCGTACCTATAAATCATTTTAAAAGAATTTTCAACTCGATTTAGTTTAGATTTTAGAGATGTGGGATATACACACACTGCACACTTTCCACTGCAGCCCTATCCGCACGCTTGGATTCAGTCCAGTTGTTTTTTTAGCTCCAGGGTTAAGACTATGAAATTTTACTTTTAGGGTTTAGGGGTTCAATTATAATGTTTAGGGTTTAGGCACTCATAGGGTATATATATTTACGTACCCATGGGGTATATATATTTAGGGTGCCTAATAGTATTTAAACACTCACAGGGTATATATATTTAGGGTGCCTAATAGTATTTTTATTTTTTTATTTTATTTTTAGGGTTTAAGAGTTGAAGTGTTCAAGCTAAAAAAAATTTAAAACTAAAAAAATAGATGCTTAAGGGGTATAGTATATGTATTTAGGGTTTGAGATTTGAGGAATTTTTTATTTTTTAAAAATAAAAAGAATTAAAAAAATTGAGGCGCTTGAATCAAATCTAAGCGCCTCAACCAAGCAGTCGCAGACCTTTCCGCAGTGAACAGTTT
>JBBPFP011005562.1:0-13616 GCA_037974795.1 Kaempferia galanga | reverse complement strand
ACGCAAGGTCTTCTTATATTCCAGCTGATTCAAATAATTTTTCCAGTTCTCCATCAACGGAATTTAAAGGTATTATGTTGCTATATGTTTCCTTCTTTCCCTGTTCATGTCTATGCATTTTCCCACCTTGAATTATGTGTTGTGTCTCTCTTAATCTTTTTAAGAAGAAGATGAAGGAATCAATTATGAGGACTTTAGAAGCGACTGACCTAATGCCACGTGTCGTCTTCCAAGGTAATTTTTTCCCATCTGCGGACCAACCTTCCTCCTCTTTTTCACTAAGAGAATGAATCTTTATCACAGGAACAAAGAAAGCCTAAATATAACTGGGAACTAGAAGATGCATTCCATTGCTAAACATTGCATAACTTGCTAGCAATAAAATTAGGGAACCATTCTTAGTGGTGTGATCTTAGACCTACTTCCTATTTTCTAGTAGAGAATGATTCTTGATCACAAGAACAGTTGCATACTTGAACCTGTGCCGGGATATGCAAGCAATTGCATTCAAGGCATCGCAACCTACAACCTACACACGACAATTGTGTCAGTCTGAGAGACGTAGACACATTACATATTCTGTAAATGCTAGCACAAGCATTGAAATCTCCATATTATCACACAATGCGCATACATAATTATGCCTGTTCATGCATCATCAACTAACTCAAGAATGGGCAAGCACCATGCTACGAGTTTCTTGTGCAGCCATTTTCACAGGTTGGTCAGGCATATGCACATTTTAACTGACGCATTCTTAGTTTTCAGGCGTCAATGGATTCTACTGAAGTTGTCTAGCTTTAATGCCTCAGCTGCTAAATGCGTCGTATTCTTTGCTGCTGCTGCTACTTGCAAAATCCTTCAAACATATTTATGTAGAACACTGGTGAAGAGTGCGTGTGATCCCTGGATGGAGCTGCTTCATTCCAATATACATACGTTTTCTATTATATTAATCTCTACTTCTTCCATTGTAATGTTTATACTCGTTTTCTATTATATTTTTCTCTACGTCTATTGTAATGTTTGACTGGACACACCTTCTCTGCCGCGGCATCGTGTCTTTGGATAGGTCAACAAGAGTGAGAATGGCAGCATCAGAGTGGGATTGCCATGTAGCAGTTTACTATTATTAGTTTCGTTGATTCATACACCAACTGTAAAAATAATCTTCTAAATCCGGTTCATTTTATAAAATATTAGGAGATTTTATAAAAATATAACTATTCTAAAAATCCAAAATATCATAGACAGATTTCAAATATAAAAAATAAAAATAATCAAAATTATTCGAAAATATCAAACTCTATATAAAAAAAATGGTTCTTTTTTCGCGGAACCTGTTATCTCATATTCTCATTGAAAAGCCTGTTTTGTATCTGAGCATGGCTGGCGATCCCCGTGTTTCTCCCCCGGGCGGGGCACACGATGCTCTACCACGAGGAATGGCTGGTCCAACCAACCGTCCGGTTCCGGCGATATAATGGCGGATTCATTGCGGCCGCCGCCTGCTCCGCTCCCTCCTTCAACTCCATCTCGATCGGGGCTTCTTCCCATAAATCATAAGGGGCAAAAGGGGGAGAGGAAGAAGATGAAGGCCACGGTGAAGGGCCGTTACGAGGTCAACAGGAGCGCCGCCGCCGCCACCCTTGCTCTTCACGCCGGCGACGCGCGCCTTAAGGCCTCCGTGACAGAGGCCACATTCGCCAACGGCCCGTCCCTCGAAGACCTCGTCATCGCCCTCGAGAAGCCCGGCGCCTTCATCCTGGACTACAACGTCGCCGACAAGGCAATTAACCCTCTCCTCTTCCCTTTTCCTCCGAACTACCCGCCGACTGTTTGTCGTTCTTTTCTCGTTCAGGATGTGAGGTTTCAGTTCATGAACTCGTTCAAGGCGGCGGATAAGACCGTTAATTTGACCTACACGCACGCCAGAGCGGCCAACGGAACTGTGGTGGATGGGTCGTTGCTGTTCGATCCGGCGAACAAGGTTTCGTTGTGCTATGCGTTCGGGTCTGGGAACTTCAAGGTGAAGTATTGGTACGCCCACGGGGAGCTTAAGAGGACGGTGCTGGAGCCTTGCTATTATGTGTCGAACAACACTTGGGATTTTGCCTTGACGAGGAAGTTCGACGGCGGTGACTCCCTGAAAGCAATTTACCATACGACAACTAAGAATCTTGGATTGGAGTGGAACAGGGATTCCCAGGAGAAAGGCTGCTTCAAGGTAATTCTTTGGGAATGCACTTGCACAAGTTGAATTTGTGGTTTGAATGTTAGTATACTATCTGAATTCTTTACACTCTACTAATTCGGAGTTAATATTCTGTCTTTATCAAATATTTATTGGCATTTTCTTAACGTATTATGTTCTCCTTGATGGAATTTCAGAAATTAATCAAGGTCTATCTCTAGTGTTTTGAGATGCATTTAAGAAATAAGAATCATGCTATTTCTCTAGTCAGAGGCAAATGACTGAAACCGAGTTCTAGTAGTTGGTGACTTCTCTTACAATCTAGCTGCTCCATATATCTTTTCATTTTGATTTAGTATTTGGGTTAATGATGTCATGTTGTGCTACTCTCCTTGTAAACCCAATCATCTTCTTCCTCTTTGGAAGAATGACTTATCAACATTGGTCATGTTGGTTCATGTTTCATGTCACATGGCATGGTGCTGGGACATGTAGTTTTAGCAAACTTACCTTATAAACTAGTCATATTGAAGTTCCAAACTTGGCAAAATGACCTATCGATATTATATTTTTGTCAGGGTGCTTCTTGCTTGCCGACCAGTGAAACACCTTGAAAATATGTTCAAATTTAGTCTGGCTTCGCCATGAGGGAAGATTGAATATTCAACCAATTTATTGTGTCTCTTCCTAATTGTTAAACTTGTGAGTTATATGTACCTTGAGTATAGTTTACGGATTCTCATTTTTAACTGGTATGATTGAAAACATGATCTCTGTTATGATTCTTGGTTATTCTTCATCTACCATTGGTGCCCACAGAAAAAAAAAAGTTATTATAACCTATAATGCTAGACACCTCGGTATTGTCTCAAAAGATTCGGTACTCGTGGCTTTTAACCCTCTTTAGCAGTAAACGAAAAAATTCCTTATTCTCCACTAGCACATATAGAATTACCCATTGTACTGCAAGATTGGCAAATAGGGAATCAGTCGTGTGTGAAGATGTAACACTGTGTAACCAAGGTGCCTTTTTGATTCAAAGTGCAGTCCTCACCTTGACCAACTTTTTGGTTTTTATTATGTATGGAGTCTTTAGGTGTCCCTGAATTTAAAATCTTATGTTTGTGGAAAATCCTATGTTTGTCTTTGCATGCATCTCTTTCGTCCATTCTGATCTACTAGCAGCCGTTCATGTTTCTCATACTCGAGGATGGATCTCAAGAAAAATCTGTTGACTGTCACATTACTATTACTTCCAACAAACGAGACTGTTACCAATGTAACCGGTCCGCAGTTGCGGTGATTTTGTCACTCAATTTTAGATGAGGACGACTTGATTAATAGTTTGGGTGAAAATACAGTGGCTTCTTCTTCTCATGCGTTTTTTTTCTCTTGTTAGCGTCTGCAGATATCAGCATCGTTCGATCTGGCAGAGAAGCAGGGGACTCCCAAACTGATGGTGGAGAGCAGCTGGAATTATGAAATATGAGCATGCAGGAGGAGTGATCTATTGATCTATTGAGTGGTAAATTATATTTACTTTTTTTTTTCCAATCAATTTTCATCGGTCACAATTTATTTAAATGTGGATGTGTTAATCTATCTTTACGTGCACTTTAATCTCAATCAATTCGGAGGCAGCAAGCCATGAGACCGTGTTTGTAACTTTAAGCTCTCTTGAAGATATCTGCCTTTCTTGTATGAATCCTTAGCTTTCCAGGGTAGTCAAAAGTATACTTTCCGAAAGTCAAAATTCTTTAATTTATTAACTCTATTTTCCTAGTTTATTTCTTAGTCTACTCAGTCACTAACTCTTGTACTTCTTGACATTATTTTAAAGAGTTCCCTCGATTTATAAAGAGTAACCCATAAAATTTAACGGTAAATTTTACAGTTAAAAAATTAATTAAGCTAACTAAAAAGTTAATTAAGTATTATTAATAAAAATTAATTAAGTATTATTTTTAAAAATTAAATATGAAAATAAATAGAAAATGTTATAATTGACTCATAAAGTATGATACGATATTATATGGACATTCTCTTTTTTTAATAATTCTAAAAATTATTAAAACTTTCTTGCCATTTGGCATTTCCAACACCCCACGGGAATAATGAATTTAATGATGCATGTTCCAACATATTTTTTATAATATAGTATGGGATCGATTTTTCGCCTGCGAAATATATTGCAGATTACCTGAAATCCACATGATTTAGCTCATTTCATATCGTATAGGACGAAGATTATCACAATAATTTTCTATTATATCAAATATAAAAATAAAAAATGTTTTCGTAATTTTTTTTTTTAAAAATGCAAATCCAACTGGCTGCCCAGTTCGATCCACCTAAGCCTATATCAGACGCGCGCTCCACCAGTGCGGCCTCCTGCTCTCTCTCTCTCTCTCTCTCGCTCAATTGATCGGTGGGACTTGCACAATGCTCCTTCTCGCGTCCGCGATTCCTTCTGAGGTTTGCATTCTCTGCTCCAACTAGTAATCGCGATTATTTTCGCTTGTTCTTTTGTTTACATCATGTGTTGGCGATCCTTGATCTCGTTGTTTTGCAAGAAGATAAATCTAATTCTCTTCGATGCCTAATTATGTTCCGTTCCCTAGTTAATTTGATTGCCCAGTAAAATTTAGGTTAAATTCTTTATCGTTTTTTGAGAAATAAGATCGAATGCAGGAGATGTAGTAGATTAATTGGTTAATCTGTGACCTGTTCCCTAATTTTGAAGTGAATCAAATTTCTGTTCCTCGCTCGTCTTTAGAGCTCAAGAAAAAGTTAATATCATGCGAGGCTACATTGGGGTAATATAATCTCCCCCACTTCAGGCTTAATCGTGCCTATCAAGATTCAAAATCCAACAAAGCTACGGATCATCCTTAATGAAGAACAACCAAGGCCAAATGGTGGCAACGCCATTCATTGACAACTCTTTCAAATGCCTGACCATGCGCAGAATCGGTCTGCTTTAATACAACTGCCACAACCTGAGGTATAATAGTTGAATCTTTGTTTTAAAAAACTGAAGAATTTTGGCATATATCATCAGTTTCAATATATATTAATTTCTTGTAATTAAGATCCATCCAAGCAGGAAGTATTTGGAGAATGACTAAAGGTTAATGACTTATCCACAATTGTTCTCCTACTTCCCCACAAATTCATAAGAACGAACAAGCAATACTTGCTCAATTGGACATCCTGTTGCTATCTGTCCACACTCTCTTACGGGAATTAGAACAACGGAAAAGCAGTCCTATCCTTCTCATTTTGAATATACTACTTTCATTTGCTAAATGATGTTTGAGATAATAGAATCGACGTTGCATATCCACTGGTGCATTAAGACCTTATTGAAATTCTCTATATGACATCTGAAATCTAAACCCAAATTAATAGTCTGAATCATGCTTCTTTTGTTAACTTAATTTAATGATGGGCAAGCTAAAATGCAACAAGAACAATCCCGTGCTTATTGGCGAGCCGAGTGTCGGTAAGACGGTCATTGTTAAAGGCCTTGCACAACGAATTTTGAGGGGGTGATGTGCCGATCAATCTGCTGGACATTCACCTAGTGGCGTCCGACATAGGCGTGTTGGTTGCCAGTGCCAAGTACCGTGGGGAGTTCGAGGAGCACTGAAGGCAGTTCTCAAGGGAGTGGTTGGCAAAAATCATGTGATAGATCTTCTTGAGTCTGTTTATGAATTTAGGATTGTGAGTCTTTTATAATTTTTCCTTTCCTTTTGAATTTCTTTATAAGATAGGAATTATAATCCATATATAGAGATTTTTTTCCTTTCTTTGAGTCCTAGGGAGAATCTATATAAATACATGTATAACTGGTTCAGGAATTAATCCTCTGTTATTATATAAATTTTTTTTGGAGAAACTTGGAGGACAACAATTCTTCTCTTCTTGCCTTCTCCTCAATTCCTTTTCTCGTCGGTCCATAGGATAATTGCTATCCTGTCCAGAGTCACATAGCTTCGACATGCAAGTCATCAGTGAGGTCAGAGAAGAAGCACTCCAACGAGCACTCAGACGCCATAAGCTTATGCACCTCTGCTCACTGTGAAGCTTCCCATCTCTATGCAAGGCCATCACCTTCAAGCATTGGAATAACTTCTGACATTTTGAGCCCATGGCTTGGGAAATACTGAGTGCACAAGAGGGCGACTTCAACCATCTCCTCGAGCTCGATCCTCTCATAGTTCCTCAGGGCTTCATCCACTAGCGTATCGAGCCACTTTTCTTTGTGCATCTTCTTTTCCTGTCACAGAAAATAGTTTCATTATTGTGATTCCTTTGAGGTATAGTAGACAAGACTAAAGCGAGCCAAATCGATGTTAGGAGTTCAGAATTTACTTGTATCAATGTGATTTGTGGAATCAGCTAAAGAACCAGGCGTTCGAAAGAAACCATTCTTGTTTTGATATGGGAAGTAATCAGAGAATGCCACATGGCTAAGGAGGGCAACAATTTTGCTAAGGTGGTGGTCAAAGTGAGAACCGCTTCCCAACTCAGTGTCATTCCCAGACTCAGCTTTATCCACTACCAGATACATCTTATTATTTGGTCAGAAGCAGGCAATTAAATTCTGTTCAATTGTTGTACTCTCAGTAATCTGATTAAATGAATAACATCCTATTGGCGCTTTTGCGTATTCTTGTTAGAATAGAGTTCTATTTTCTCTTGTTAGTTGTTACTCACTACCAGATAATATGATTTAGCTACCATGTTTTAGTGACGCTCAAACTCTATTTTATGGCAGATGGATAAGCATGATGAGCAATTCTGTTGGCTTTATTGAATTTCTAAATCTGACATGCCTGATTACTTTTATACTTTAAGATAACCACATAGAGATGATGTGTTGATTATAAAATACATGCACCTTCTTTGTTTTTTTAATGTTAGATAAATAGTTGCTTTACATTCATTTTCTGAGTGAAAGGTTTCATTTGCTCCATCTTGCCTTATGATTTTCAGGTTCAGAAACTTATTGAACAATGCCTTCAACTATACATGAACCAGAAAGAAGTAGTGGACACTTTGTCTCTCCAAGCAAAGATAGAGCCTAGTTTCACTGAACATGGTAATTCTGAACAAATCAACCTATTTTGTTGAAATTCATCATTTTTATGGGATTGTGTTTGTCTGATTATTTATGTGGATTTGACAAATTATTCGATGTGTAGTTAATTTCCACACTTGCGATATTCATATCTGTCTAGTGTTTTGTTGTTACTATGATCAATAATAATCTGTGTTTGTCCCAATTGTCAAGGGGTCAGCTACATGGACTTTGTCTTACTCTTAAAAGGTTATATTTTTAGTGACAACCAAACCTCTTTATATTGTTTTCAGTTATATTATCTAGAATTTTCTTTTATCTCTCTGTATGCCTTACATCTTCAATTGATTTTGTTCAATTATTGTATCCAAAGGTCATCAATATATCCATGCATTCCTAACTTCCTTTTGCTGTCATTTTATCGGCTTTTATAGATTGCTCGTTGATAGCAATTTTTTGATTTTGTCATGCCAAGAAACTCCACTCATCTCAGCCTTTCTTATTCTTTCTTATGCATGCTATTCTCTAACTGCCCAACAGCCTGATTTAGAAAGTATGACTACGATACTATTGTCTTGTAAAAACTTGTTAATATTGCGATTAAAATCACCAGATTTGACATATTTTATTTGATTTATTTTTTTAATTAGTGTCTGTTTTAATTGAGCTTCATGTTTTATTGCTGTGCAGTCTGGCAAAAGCTTGAGGAGGAGAACCGAGAGTTTTTCAAAGCATATCATCATAGACTGATCCTTAAAAACCAAATAGAGGTGTTCAATAACCTTCTTGAGAAACAGGTTGAGCTTATGCGGAAAACATGCCCTCCAGGAGTTGCTGCCTTACCCTTTACCAATGACTCTAATTCTCTAGCTGGTAAGTTTATTGTATGTTTTTTTATTGTTGTCGATTCCCTTTACTGCTATATGGAATTTGCCTTCATGTCACTTTTTTTTTAAAAAAAATAATCTAGTTAGACAGAGTTGAAGGTAAAGTGAAACTAAACACATAGCATAGTCAAATGTCGTTAAGATTTACAAGTGATCTTGGAAAAATCCAATTGTTTGGATATTTTTGTACATAATTTGCTTTGCCTCATTTATGATCAATCATTTGATCATGTCCATCGTGCTCAAGCCAGTATCCCTTACTATTCTTGTTACAGGAAGACTGAAGAATTCACCATTATCGAAGAACAAATAGGATGCCGTATGTAGTGTGATTTTTAAACAATAGGGACATATGAGAATGATATTAGGCATTGTAGTGGTATAATGATACATGGAATATCATAGAGATATTGGATGTGCTAGAAAGATTTGGATGCTTGAATAGAGAACATTTGAGTGTAATAGGGCTATTCTGCTATTGAAGGGGCATCTCTCCAATATTTTTTTACAAATTAAATAAATCGGTTGTTTGTCAGTTATTATCTAGTGAAGATTTAACCAGTTGCATGACATTATTTCTATTGTAGAAATCTAACTCTATTATTCTTTTTGCCAGCTCATCAAACTCCATCGTGCTATTTGTCTCAACCTGCATCCACTTCTTCAAGGCCAGATTCCATGTCTTCGAATGGAGATTTTTCAAGTGCTCTTGTAAATGCTACGCCTTTGGGGCAACCTGAAAACTGTCTGGGCAATGACCCATCAGTTCTCGTTGGGAGCATGAATGCCACTCCTAGTGTGTTTTCGTCACTTAAAGATCACATTGGGAGGATACCAGAAATGAATGGGATGACAGTAAAGCCAAAGCCAATCTATTCAAGCGATGAATTTCCCTTTGGTAATGATAATGGCATCTTGGAATCACAACCATTTGCAGATGCTTCAGTTGGATCCTTTAGTAGATCAGAGTTGAGTGAACCACATATAGACAATTCTCTCCTCGATATGGATACATCTTCACTTGGGTTTAGTCAGATGGCCAGAGACTTCAGCTTTTTAGATCTTACAGATTATGCTGGTTTCTTCCAACCACAACACATATATTATATATTTTTAATGGCATTCTACTAATTTATTTGTCCTTTTCTGTTCTAGATATATTAGATGAATACGCAAGGTCTTCTTATATTCCAGCTGATTCAAATAATTTTTCCAGTTCTCCATCAACGGAATTTAAAGGTATTATGCTGCTATATGTTTCCTTCTTTCCCTGTTCATGTCTGCATTTTCCCACCTTGAATTATGTGTTGCGTCTCTCTTAATCTTTTTAAGAAGAAGCTGAAGGAATCAATTATGAGGACTTTAGAAATGACTGACCTAATGCCACGTGTCATCTTCCAAGGTAATTTTTTTTCCATCTGCGGACTCTTTTTCACGAAGAGAATGAAGTGATCCAGAAGGGTTGTGAATTAATATAACACAAAGAGGTTTAGTAAAAATGCCGGCTAAGTTGGATTTTGACTCAATATAACTAAGAGCAATATCACCTCGGGTCACATGATCATGAATAAAATGATGTTCAATCTCTATGTGTTTTGTTTTTAAATAGTGGACTGGATTTTTAGTCAAATTTATAGTGCTCATATTATCACAAAGAACTTGTACATTTTTGTGAGTTTATAATCTTCTAAAGTATAAGTCATTCACAATACCTGTGAAACACACTCTCCCATAGCAATATATTCCGCTTCGGTTGTGGAGAGAGCTATACAATGTTGTTTCCTACTTGACCAACTCACTAGAGAGGATCCTAGAAATTGCCAACCATCACTAGCACTTTTGCGATTCAATTTACATCCTGCATAATCGAAATCAGCATATCCCACTATAGCAAAAGTCTCGGTTAGAGGATATCAAACGCCTACATTTTGAATTCCCTTGAGATATCGAAGAATACGCTTAACGACACTCAAATGGAACTCCTTGGCACAAGATCGATATATTGCACGCACACCCACAGCAAATAATATATAGGGTTTACTAGCTGTGAGATAAAAGAGACTACCTAAGCACTATGATACACCTTAGGGTCAACTTTTTTTCCTTATCACTATCTAATTTTGTGCTAGTAGCCATGAGAGTGGATATATCTTTGATATTTTCTATTCCAAATTTCTTAATGATGTATAGTCTCCGTGCCATGCTCAGCAAGTACTTGTTCCATCCCCAATTTATAAAGATCATAGGATTCCCAAATATCATCAAGAAACAACATGCAATTCTTTTCTTTTCCTTGAGGGAGTTGAAGAGCTTAGTGGCACAAGCTTCTTCACTCTCATCATCTTTAAGATCCAATCCTACCTTCTGAGTCAGATCCATATGAAGCTTTCGCAATTTGCATCCTTTGGAGGCCACAATCCAGACGATATGCTCAAACTTGAGCTTGGCGATCTCTTCGTGGTTGTTGATGAGCTTCAAAAGCGTCGTCTTTCCTACCCCTCCCTAGATGCCTATAACCCTGACATTTTCATCCCTAATCTGGTTCACAATCTGCATCAGATTCGATTGCATCCCGACGACACTGTTTGAAATGGGAAGCTCCACGGCAGGCGGCGAAGGCAGCCTCGCGGCAATCCTAGAAACATCCAGTCGGCTAATCAACTTCTTCACCTCCTCCAGCTTCTTGGTGAGCCTCCGATTGATGGAGACGCAATTCCACGACCAGCCTCCGAAGCACCGCATCGCCCTGTAGTCCTGTTGGCGGCGACCTTCGTAGATACAAACGCCTCGGCCTGTAGTCCTATTGGCGGCGACCTGGCGAGGTAGATCAAATCTGCATCCCCTATCCTGTTAAGGATTTGCCCGATGTCGATGGAGGGATTCATGGCGAATTGGCGAGTGCTCGAAACAGGGAGAATGGGAGGAATCAGACATTCGACTAAGCGACGGCAATGATTGTAGCCGCCAAGCTGAGCTGTAGTATTGGGTCACGTGTTATTTTTTATTATTTGATTTGTTTAAAATACTTTTTAAAACTCTGATATTTAATATTTTTAAAATTAAAAAAAAAAAATATGAGAGTTGTATGGGTAGAAAAGGTTAAGGTGGATGCCTAGAGAATCGATAAAATAAGGAACAAGAGTATTAGAGAGAAAGTTAAAGTTGTATCTATTGAAGGAAAATTCTAAGAGACACATTTAAGATGATATAGATATATATTTAGACGACCAATAGATGTTTTAGTTAGGCGATATGAAATTATGACAACTATGTATATCAAGCTTTGAAGAGTAAGATTAAAAAAGATTTAGTGAACAACCATAAAATAAGATAACATTTATTTACATATCGACGACGATGATATAGTAGGTGATAGAATTTATAAATGGTGTAAAATGATCCAGCCGATGCACCTTGTGAGATAACTCTTAATTGTTATTATTGTTGTGGATTAAATTAGGGATACAAATGTATTTTATGGTTCGGGGATTTCTCAATATAGGAGGATTAAGCTATTTCATTATTTTTGTATGCCTCATCGTGATAAATATGCCCTGATGGATTCTCATTGTATCTTATTTTTGTTATCTAGCTAGGAAGCTGCTATTTCAAGTATCCCGGAGTAGTTAAGCGATGCTGCAATAGGAAACAATATTGTCCTTCGTTAAGCGATGCTGCAATAGGAAACAATCTTGTCCTTCGTTTGATTGCTGGAATCATATACATGCATGAACAAGACTACAATGAGACACTCAAACACACCAGTGTTGGCCGAACAAGGGAATTGTGTGTGACCACTTTTATCGAAGGTAAAGAAAGATATGCTTATCTTGCATTTTTTGGTTCTTAGTATGAATTTTATACCTGTAGTTTATCTTCTCTTCTATATTTCACCCAAAAACTAAAACTTCTTGGCAAATCTGCTTGATGGTGATTTTCTTGAAATTGCATGCTTTATTCATTAAAATTTACTGATCCATTTACTATTTGTATCTAAAATTTCTGCTTCTTATAAAGTTCCTTCAACTTCCAGTGAGTTTCCTTTTTTTGTTTAGATTTTTTTGGGATCTAACACATTTGGCTGTGACAACTGGATGACCTTGTTTGTATATGATTCATAATAAATATATAACGTTTTATTATTATGATTTTCATATGTTCCCGAAGATTAAAATTTTAGAATGGTAAAGAATCTAATCATATGTAGGTGAAATCTGTAATGGTTTTCACCGGATATAAAACAGTAGCACAGCTAAGTAATATTGGATAAAGGTGGCCACTAACGCTCAATGCAAGCTTATCCTGTCTGAATCCGATTGGATAGACAGCTGGGAATACGGCTAAGCTGGCGGTCGGAGAAGACCGAACTGGTGCATCCTGAGCTGAGGTGGTGAAGAGATGAGCTGAGCTGGACTGAATGACGATGCGCCCGAGCGATTGATGGATCTGTTCGTTCGTTCGCTAATTGACTCCTCTCTCAACTAACTCCCTCTTACGCTGGTCCGTTCGTCTGTCCGTTCTGCACCTGAAATCAATCGCGCAGACCAACAGAGCGTTAGCCACCAAACAGGGGACGGAGTCCTCTTGTTTAGTACTCCGAGTGTCGTTGCGTTGTCCGTCTATGTTCGAGGCCCCAGTCTACTCATCTAATCTACCGACCGACCGAATGTAAGTGCCCGTTCGGTCTTCCTTTGAGTTTCCTTAGTCTGTGTTGTGTCTTGGCTAGATTAGTTCAGTTTCCTCAATGGCTTCTTCCTCTCGTGCTTTGCCGAGCGAGTGGTTTGTCTCTGCCCAATCGACCATTGGCAGAGAGGACATAGAGGCACTAATGGTCTCTTTTGACTTCCCAAGTCAGTATAGGTGTTTAGCCGCCGAGGAGTCCGATCAGGCGCATCGTCCGCCCGGTCGGATGATAACCTTCTTTAGGGATCAGTTCTTCGCCGGGCTTCGTTTCCCTGTCCATCCCTTCTTTGCAGAAGTATGTGGATATTTTGAAATTCCCCTCCAAGAATTGGTTCCTAATTCTGTCCGGCTTCTCGCCAGAGTAGTTATCTTATTCACCCTGTATAAATTCCCTTTAACCGCGCGAGTCATTCACTATTTCTTCTATTCCAAGCAGTCTGACCTTAGGACTTATCTCTTCCAAGCCCGCCGAGGGGCTATGTTTTTTGAGAATATGCCAACTTCCAACAAAGGTTGGAAGCACGACTTCTTCTATGTGAATCCCCATCCGGACGAACGCCTTCCCTTCAATACGAAGTGGAAGGTCGGTCAACCCGTTCAGCCACCCTTAGGCAAATATAAGGAAGTCGCAGATTATATCCAAATTTTTAAAACACTGGCCGGTCTGAAATTGGATATCATGCAATTGTTGGACGAAGGGATCCTGTTTATCTTCAGCCTAAGCCCCGTTCGCACTCTACTGCCCGAGTGATTTAGTAAGTTAGTG